>JAJMAP010000076.1:0-54090 GCA_030572695.1 Scheffersomyces illinoinensis | reverse complement strand
GGGCGTGTGGCGTAGTTGGTAGCGCGTTCGCTTAGCATGCGAAAGGTCTCCGGTTCGACTCCGGACTCGTCCATTTCTTTTTTTTCTTATGGTAGATTGTATTCGTAGGGATATGATGGTACTGTGGCAGTCTTTTTGTTGGTGCCAAATGGACTAGCTTTTGTTTCGCAATCAAAGTTCGCACAGGCATTCCACCAACTGGCAGAAGAGAAGTGAATGCGAAATCGCCAGAGCTTCTGAATTCAGAGAAGATACCAGGATCCGAGAGTCGATCTGCTTAACAGTTTTAGTTTTCGTTTTCTCACCCAATCTCAATCCAAGAAACTACCCACTACCTAACATTGTAAACTTCAGCTATACTGGCAACACTGACGGTAGGAGTGTCCTGCACAGTTCACGTGACGATAAGGGCATATTTACTTATCACGTTCAGGTGCCTCTACAGTTATTCTATTTCAATTTCACATCTCAAACTGATGTCCATAGCAGAGCCTGAATGGGGCCATAATGAGCTAAAGCCTATGGATGAGGTGAGTAGACATACTTCGGGCTATTTGAGCGGAGTTAAGACATAAAATTTGGACTACTGGACAGCTCCCCTGGAGCAATGAACCAACAAGATATATCCGAAACTAAGTTCATCCAATTGGTGTATATTATGGCAATTGGCTATTTATGGCAAGAATCAAGATCCAGCATACTATATGGTCCACGCTGTTGGCTGAATTACACGCTATTTCATCCCGCATGTTATGGGGATATTATTAGCTGTTCAGATTCCAGTTTAAGCTAGATAACTTCTTCAAACTCGTACTAACTATCAGATGGAGTGGAATGACCACAAACAGCAGCTTCTCGCACGTTATGTAGAAGATTATGCGGATTCGCTACTGGACCCACTGTTGTTTTTTCAGAGAATCGACTGGCAGCATTTGCTCAAGACTCTAGATGTCCATAATCTCGAGTTCCTCCAGCTAAAGGTAGACGAGCTTTATGACAGAAGATTCAGTGGGTTCGAAGCAGACGATAATGTCAACATAGCCGAGATCGTATACCATTGGAAGAAAAAACGAAACCCATTGTTCAGGGAGGTAGCACGAATGATTGAATCCTTGAGCCTAGAATCGTTTGAGACTGATGCTCCAACATCAAAAAATGTCCCCATTAACAACACAGCTAGTGTATCTAATGTCAGAAAAACTTCCGGATCTGGAACTCGTCCCATACTTTCTAGAAATCCGAATAGTTTCCACATTTCTCACCAGGAAATGCCCAAATTGACAAAAACCCAACGTAGAATGTCGCTAGACTTGATGCATCTGCAATCAGGAGTGTCAGATTTCATGCTGGGAGGTCAACGTAGAAACAGTAATCTTACAAAGCCAGCAGAAAGCAGCACAACAAATGTCAATGTAATTACGAAAGCAGAAGTAGTATCTACTCCCAGAGCACCTCCACTTACCGAAACACTGTCGTTGACAAAAAACAGACTAAAAGGAATGCAAAAGAAGTTTCGGCTTGTTCTTGGATCAAAGTCGAAATTCATAGACTTGCCCAAAACGAGATACCCCAATTCCTCTGTTGTAAATGATGCATCAAAACCTGTAGAAGAAGGAGACAAGAAGTCAAGAAGACTTTCCCTTGTAGGTGAGCAACTTCCATTTTACATTAGAAAACAACTCGAGATATCTCCTAGATCCACGCTGGTGATTCTAGAACCATCTGTTGATGCGGATGAACACATCGAAGACTCCCAAATAGAAAACAACACAATAGCTACGCCGAATGAGAATACCAGTGTCAGAAAGACAGAATCAAAGAACCAAAAGCAGGTAGTCAAGAAGAAGTCTCGATTACAGAATCTTTTGGCCAATTCGCAGTCTCTCTATTCTCATTCAAAGGATGTCAGTTCTGCGAGATCCAGTGCAGCTTCCAGTAACATATCTAGTAGCAACAAAACAAGCAACACTTCAGCAGGAGGAACTCCTCACTACGACTCAGATGAAGAAGACGACAACAAGGAGTACATTCTGCCTGATCTGCTTACTCGATATTATGGAATGCATGCAGACGATAATGGTGACCATGAGGAGATTCTAAAGGAAATTGACGAGAACGAGGATGACATTGATTTCGTGAACGTCAACGATAGCTACGATGTGCTAATTCGAAGAGTAGTAGATGATGACAGAGAAAACACACACCATGATTATGACGATGACGATTATTTATTTAAAATATGAGTCCCTTACCTCTCTATACCACGAAGAAGTTCTATACAATTAATGATGCCCTGATGTCTATAAAGTCTATAAGAAGATGCTGTAGATAAAGATAAAGAAAAATGCAAAAGTGCAGATGCCAATGAAGTCAACATAATGGAATGATCCAACTGATGATGCAGATGTGGATATTTTCAATTAGTCTAACGTTTTACGATTGATTCTTTGAATCGCAGCTAAAGAGTACTCGTAGACGAATAGCGAAACAGCACTAGTGGGTGATGTCTTTAACACGCTGATACCAAACCCTTTGTAGAGGCCAAGAATTCCTTCGTTAGCTACGATGTCTACGAGTAGCCTGAAGGCTCCTACTCTCTTTGCAGAATTGTATAGAATCTTGTACATCTGAGTTCTCTTTCTGATCGTATCCAATGGGAATGTGATACCTTTGGATGTTGCACCGGCTATGAAGCCACATATACCTTCTTTAAAGGGAACGTCTTTGTCTCCCAAAGTCTCTCTAACCAACTCATACGACCAGAACATGAGTCCAGTGGTGGTAGAGATGGAAAGCATTGCCGGTTTGATACCTGCAAAGAGTCCTATGAAGCCCTCAGACTGTATAATCTCACGGGCTGTGCCACTCATGGACAAGAGCTTCTTTTCACTGTTAGCAGCGAGTCTGGTTCTGAGCAAATCGAAAGGATACGTTACCAATGTACTCACGACTCCAGCACCTGTTCCAGACACCAAAGAATGGGCCGAAGAAGGCAATTTGAAACCACTTGTATCTGACAAATGCGAGAGCCATCTGCTAATGGTAGAGTATGTTGTGAATTGTGCTGCTCCATAGAGAACATACAAAATCTCAGCGGGAACATTCCCCTTCCAGAGAGCAATGGCTCCTTCATTTTTCAAGAGATCCTGAACCACAGTGGAAACAGACACTCTCGAACGAAAGGCGCTTCGTTGTAATTGAAGTCTGATTTTGATAGTATCCAATGGAGCAGTGACGGCACTAGCAATGTTAGTATTGAAGATGACAGATATGAAATATTTGATTTCCGGAAAGAAACGAACACATGCTAATCATTATGGAATAAGTGAGAGTTTGCTATTTCGCTTTGTTCAACTTCGTTTCCAGCTTATTCCAGTCAAATTATCCTATCTTCAAGAGTCTTCAGGATGGATTCTGTTTCGATTTCAGTACTTACCGAGCAACAGCCCCTGAAATAGAGCCTGCAAGAAGAGACTCGTAGGGAGAGACTTCAGAGCCCTTCCGCAAATGATCTTCACGCTTTCGAGACTCCATCCATTCACTAGGTTCTGCAAAGAGAAAGTCGAAAATCGGGAAGCCATATCTCTGCTCCAAAAAAGCTTTGGGATCTGTAGATTCATGCAGTATGCGATCAGATGGACTGAGACGAAGAAAATGGCCCCGGGGAGAGAACAGCATAAAAGGACATATAGAGATACTTCAAGGATAGTTATATATTTAAATCAAAGTGAGGCTAGTATCAGAAAGAGCCGTGGCTTAGAGCAGATACCTACTTCCTTTCCATGCCTTTTGTTTGGGGCTGATTAAGTCTACACTAGAAATGGGTGCGAAATTTCTGTTTTATTTTTGCTTTTAGGATTGGAATCTGGAATTCTACCTTTCAGCTACTTGATCTAACCAGCTGTAATACAATCACTCTATACTTCATTCTCTGCATAAATTTTGCAACTTCACAAAACCATTTTTTCAGATTTTGACGCCATTTTCACAAATCCTAGTCTTTATATTATTGGTATGTATTTTAAGTATGCGACGCGAATTTCCAGTCGCGCCTCCAGACTTTTGTCTACACGAAATATATTTTCATTTTTCAGATACAGATTCTTTATGAATCCCAATTGATTCTATTCTTTTCTCTATAGCTTTCACTCTTGCCAGCTCATTGTGACCATTCAGGCAATGGAATTGGACCCTCACCCGCATATACCCAAACACGTTTTTGAGGATTTGATAAAGAAATTTCATTACATTGATACTACCCTATCTCTTCACTATGCAGCGCACACAACAGATCCATTGCTAACCAAACTCCTAGATACCGCTGCCGAAATGGGCCAGAAGAGGATTAAAGTCAGCGACTTGGAATGTATCGTAAGTGTGGATTCTTCTACCTACTTTTTATACAAAAAAGGGGTCAATTACTATGATTATTCACAGATTTACCTCAAGTTTCCGGGATTTTTCAGTCCAAAATCATTATCCCAAAGGAAGTCTGCCTTCACCCAGCAAGTAAACAAATGGATAGCAGAGAACAAAGGAAAGAGTTCTTTGAATTATCTGTCTGTTGAAGAGATTTTGAAAAAGAATGAACAATCTACTATCACATCTAATTCGTTATCCTCAGTAGCTTCAGCATTATCGATATCGTCAGCGTCTTCTGCATCCACACTGTCGAAATCGCTGCCGACAAAAGTCGTCAAACCTCGTTCCGGCTCATCTTCCCCGACGAAGCGTAAGAGTGGAATTCTTCTTTCAGATTTGAAGAACGACTCCTCCAAGTTTAAGTTTCAGCTGCGGGACGAAGAAGTCGAGACACAGAAAAGTAATGGTCTTTCTCTTCTCGACAGAATACGCCTCAAAGAAAAGCTCCAGAAGGAAAAAGATAGAGAAGACGAGATCAATAACAGTCCACAGAAGAAGTATGAACGATATTTGCTAGATAAGAGCATTCCAATTTATGACATGATCTACCAGATGACAAAAGAAAACAAGCTTGAAAGCACAGATCCAGTAAAGGAACAACCTACAACTCTCTCGGTGACGAAATTGACAGCAATTATCACCGACAGCATGTCGTACCCCATTGAGAAAGATGAGATAATAGATGCGTTAAACCTCATGGAGAAGAGATTGAAAGACTTATGTCTCTTCAACATAATCAGAAGAAATGATATAGTCGTTCTCAAAGTAGGAAAGCTTCTGAGAGATAGGGACTTACAAATGCTCAGGATGTAGCAACAATTGCTTTAATAGTCAAATTACATTGCAAGAAAAGTAATATTCATGGCCCTCTGATTTATTGACTAGGTAGAATTGTAATATATATGTACATATCTATAAAAATTAATGAGAAAAAGATCCATATGATTCTGACAACTTGACTAATCATCTCTAATAGCAATGTCAGCCGGACCGGAATTCATGAAGTAGTGCTTCAATACCACTTCTATGGCCCAGGTGAAGGACAAATCAATCAAAATTGACCCTGTCAACTTGATTTTGAAGTCTGTGCTCATCTTGACAAACTTCATGGCTTCGTTCAACTCTGGCATTAATTCGGTGGAACCGGCAAGAGTCAAGAAAGAGACACCCAATAAACCATAGTACATACCCTTGTTGTCTTTAATGCTTTCCCTGAATGGCAAGCCGATGTAGTTTACTGCAAAGGTTGATACCTGTTGAGCCAACTGCAACAAAAACATACCGGTGTTCAACAATGAAGGAGAAAATTCCTTTTCTAAGTCAATCTGGGGTTCTCTTGGTTCATTAATATAGATTTCTCTGGTAATGTAAATCAACGTAACAATATGAATGGCAAATTGACCCAAGATAGAACCCATGATGTACTTGTTAAAGATACCGTCCTGTGGTCTTTCTTTCGACAACTTCTCAATTGGCCTACCACGGGAAATCGACAAGAAGCAAATAGACAACAAAATACCAGAGATAGTGGATTGAGCATCACCAAACTTGATTCCAGCCAAGTACAACACGGAAAGAGAGTAGGCGGAAATCAAACAGTTCAAGGCTAAGATCTTGTACATTTGAATGGTGGAAACCAAAGCACAACGACCTTGACGAATAATGTTTGTAACAGTAGACACATTAGCCAACTTGGAAGTGAAAGGCGCAGCAACAGAAGCATCTCCCAACTTCAAGGCTGGAGCTTCGTCTTCACCTTCTGGATCATTAAGCGAAGCCATCAAAGAGTCAGCAATGCTAGAGGCAGTTTGCTTTCCTTCGTTAGCTTTGATCTTGGGAATACCACCCCTGTTAGCAATCGCCACAGCACGTCTCATTTCATCTGTAATTTCAACACCTCTTTTTTGCAAGGCTTCCAAATACTTTGGATTATTTGGTCCAGGTGGATACACATGGGCAAGCTGAGGTGGAACTGGAGGTGGATTCTTACCCCAGTTGGTGAAAATTTCCACTTGCTTTTCGTAGACTTTAGTCATGGCTTCGATCTTTCTGTTTTCTGCAATCTTCTTCAAGCCGTCTTCAGTACCGTTCAACAAAGCGACACCAATGTGGGCCTGCTTTAAGGCACCCACATCGTTGGTTCCGTCACCACACATTAAGGTGTTGTAGCCAGCCTCCTTCAACGAGGTCAAGATGAACTCCTTCTGGTTTGGTGAAACTCTAGCATAAACCCAAGTGTGCTTCAACAAGTCCAAAATTTGCTCATGGTCAGCCAAATAGCCTAAGGCATAACCAGTGATACATACATCGTATTTCTTGAATAACTCGGTGTTGATTTCGTCAGAAGACTTGAAAGGAATAACAATAGATTCAGTGACGTTTCTCCAGACCAAATTCTGCTCTTCAGTAACTTCATGGTGCTCCTCCGGAGCATCCAAGATCAATACGTCCTTAGTGGTTATAGCCACCTGCTTAGCAACGTGGCAAGCAGTCAAAGGATTGTCACCAGTGATCATAACAGAACGGTGAGAGGATTCGTTCAACATCTTGATTGTTTCCACAGCATCGTCTTTCAAAGGACAGTGGAAAACAATGAACCCAGCGAAGTGCAACTTAGACTCGATTTCTTCTCTGGTAACCTTATTCACATTGACATTTGCATCAAGGTACTTATAAGCTAAAGCTAGGACACGTGAGCCAGATCTGGTGAACGACTTGTAAATGTCTTCATAGTTCTCTGGAGCATCAACAATCATGTTGCGGATTGTCTCTGGAGCACCTTTAGCGGCTACAAAGTTCTTGCCAGGGACAGTATTAACGGAGGAGATAGCCGAGGATCTTTTCAAGGCGGACGAAAATTGGAAACGACGCAAAATCTTGATCTTTTCCAGCTTGCCTTTTCCAATGGCTCTTTCTACAGTATCGTTATTTCCGACATTCCAATTAGCGGCCTTCAAAGTGGCTTGTTCCATTGGATCACCTACAATGTCACCATCATCAAGTCTAACTAAAGCATGAGCCGAACCCAAGACAAGAGAAGTTGTTTCAGGGGCTTCTTCACACTTGAATAAGTGGTGGATGTCGTTGAGGTTGAAACCAGCTAAACCTTCAAAAACAAGATCTTCAGCGGTCAAGGTTCCAGTCTTATCGAAACAACAGACATCGATTCTACCAGCCAAAGGAATTCTGAAAGGTTCAGTACAGTAAACATAGTACTTTTGTAAAGCAGCCAAGGACGAGTTCACAGCCATGGTCAATTCCATAGGCAACTCAGGAGGAACCACGGATGTAATGATAATGATACAGTCTAAAATCAACTTGGCTTGGGTTCTACCCATTCTCGTTCCTTCGACCCAGACGTACCACGAGGCAGCTATAGCGAATTGCAACAAGAACAAGATGAAGAGCAATGCCTCTTTGTTGCCTACAGAAACTCTTTCACTGGAGAAGATCATCATACGAACCAAAGAACCTTGCGAAGTTTCAAATCCTGTCTTGGTCACATAAGCAAGAGCTCCGTTATCCGGAGCAATAGGAACAATGGGGTTTTCAGGCTTGGTCACTTGCAAAGCCGACGTACCACCATGTAAAATTGAGTTCTTGTCAAAGCCATCTGGTTGCAACTTTGCACCGCTTGGTCTCAACTTGATCGACTCCTTCAACAAAGGTGTAGACTCACCAGACAACATGGCTTCGTTAACAATGGCACTACCGTCAGTCAAGAGTAAATCACAGGGAAGTGCGGAGTCATCGCTAGTTCTGGTTACTGAAACCAAATCGCCAGGAAGCAATTCGGTGGTCTTCAATTGTTTCCACTTTTCACTTCTGTAAGTGTAGATAGTGTAAGGCTTGATACCCATACTCTGGAACTCTGCCATGGTTGTTCTTCTCTGGAAGACGGTAGTCATTTCAAACGAAACAAGCATAAAGAGCGAGAACAATGAGTAGTACCACTGCTCATCCATACACCAAAGAGCTACACAGAAAATCTGGAAAACAAAGAAAGGAGCTACAGCATGTTCTTTAAACAATTCTAAGAACGTTGGGACAGGAATATCAAACTTGTTTTCACCGTAGTTTCTCAAAAGCTTTTCCAAGTCTCCCAGTAAACCTTTGGAGTTTTGGAACTTGGACAATTCAGGCTCTTCGTCAAAGAGGAAAGCAGGGGGCGAAAACTTCTGGGTCTCAGTATGGAACAAGTGGCGACGTTTCTGGTATAAAAACGAAACTTGCTTTTCACCATCATGGAATGTCTCTCTAGAGATTGGACAGATTTCGCCTACTCCCAGGTTTGGAGCGGGGGTAATTTTGATATGGCTGGCTTCAGCAATCGTCTTCACAGGAGAGTAGTTGAAACGAGAGTCAATGTTGATGTTCCAATGAGGCATCAACCAGAAGAGAATGTTAACAGAAATGATGGTGATCAAATACACAAATGTCCATTCGGCTCCTACAATATACTTGTCGTAGTGGTTGAAGTAGATCTCAAGGAAAACTGGATACACTATGGTGAATGGCCACACATAGGGACGGAATAAGAACAGCTTGGGAACCAACAATTCGGCCCCAGCTATAGCAGAGTTGTCAACAATGCTGGACATGGTGATGTGACAGCAAAATACAACAACGGACAGATATTCGCTTTCCGAAAGGTTCAGAAAAAGAAGCTACTTCGATTTAATTCTCTACAAGGAAATCGTAGAAGTTCGAAGAAGCTGAAAAATTAGTGGATGTTATCGGACTGCAGACAGAGGGCTCAAAAAAAGATTCTGCCAGAGCCACGAGATTCTGTGGACGCAAATTATACGAGAGTACCTTTCCAGATTCCATATGGGTGTTAGAAGTTGTGAGTAGCAATTAAAGCCATCCACTAATACTGCGGACGATAGAGAATAGAACGACCGCAAATATGTGGGATTACTAACTGGGTGCAATTTCTAGAGAATAGCTTGTGATATTTTGTTATATAATACCGAAGATAAGGCATCTGACCCAGCCTATTCGTGGTTTAAATGCACGAATCATGGAGGAATAGCTTAGCCTCCGGTCCTAGCACTTTTTAATTACCGGTACAATCCAGTCGTAGTCAATATTCTTCAAAAGTTAACTGTACGCTTTTGCTTGTAATTGAAATTTGATTGTACGTGAACGTCGGACTGCTGATGCCCCAATCATCCAAGTTAATTAGCATTCCAGGTAATGTACTGATTATGGAAATAGTGGTTGTACCTTAACTCGTTTTGGATTGACATACTTCTTTTTCACAATTTTTTGCAACTGAACAATTTATTGTTAATGTCAATAAAATCAATTTAAAGGGGGCTTTGTGTCAGAGATCCGGTACACTTTTATCTTGACAAATTTGCTTATTTCGGTCTTCTCTATCAAACCCATCAATATCCTTTGATGTGTACAATTTTACATCTTCTATGGCATGGATACCGTGAATCGTAGCATCTTTGTATAGACTCGGCCAAGTTAAAACCTGAATTAAGAAAGAGAAGTTGCATAAATTGCGATTAAATATGTTTCAATTTTTAAGCAGGATTGCAAAATGATTGTTCAGATAAAATCTACTTGCTGTTTCTGCTGTTGTACTATTCGCTATCAAGGACACATCTTCATCGTACCTCAGTAAAGTATCATTACCTATTTGGTCTTCTTCTCAAAAAACTTCGACATGAGCACATCTCTTCAAACTGATATGATTGTCATCTAACCAATTCTAAACGTTTCTTTCTCGATTATTCTCGAATTAATGAAGATGTTCCTTCAATGTAGTAGCGGTGAACTGTGACAATACGACTTCCTGAACTATTGTAATATTTTTGGCCAAAAGTTGAGTTCCAAATCCAATCAGATCAGCTCGTGATGATAGGACAAAACCATTTTGTTGGTACTATTTCTTTTTCAACTAAGGGTTCAAAGTGACCCACTCTGTATCTCCTAACCTTATGATAGTGCCATGAAAGTCGCAGAACAAGTAGCAGCAGTTTGTTTTATGACGAAGTTGGAATGTCATGTCATCGTTAAATCTTTTACTTTGCTCTTAGTTCTACACCAATGAAAAACTCCGTGGATGCAAAATATGCATCCTGCTTTAGATACTTTTCTTAAATCGGGATTAAGCTCCGAAGAGACGAGAGAACAGAACTTCACTACAAAGTCCTGATATTTCTTACAAATCGTGATGTCATCAATGTTCGAAAGGCAATACTCTCCAAGAGCCGATACCTTTACCATACTTTTTATACAAGTATAAATATTTTATCTAGTATGAGCTGAATGCCGCGAATCCACAGTTAGGGCAAACATATCCGCTACTAACCTTGACTTTCCGAACTGAAGTGGAAAAATTTATTCCGCCAATGACTGCAAAATCTTGATCTCGTACGGCGGCCTTGGCAGGAGAAACTACAAAACAAATGTGAATGATTAGCCTATACTGGTTTGAATTGAGGCGAAAACGGGTTATTTCAAACCAGTCTAGAGATTGCCTATGTTGCATTCGAAAATATTGCAGTTAAGTACAAATAAGGTAAGATCTGGTTTAGACAAACAACTTTCGACACCCTTACATTAGCTCCATGGTAGAGCCTTCTATTTCTGAAACACACATTGTCTTAGTCTTCCAATCTTGATATTAGATTGTCGCGCTACCAGATATGAAAATTTTCATTTTCTGCTTTCATGCCGTCCTGATCACGAACTGTGGCTCACTTGCTAGCCTGCCACAAGCGGAGAATTAATAGGGCAAGCGAAGTTGATTATGGATGCTGAGTAATTTGACTAGGTCTTGGATCTGCTGATGTTCAGAGTCGTGCCACAAGTACTTCCGATTTTGAAATTTTTAGCGCCTATTTGTTCCGATTTCTTCGAATAAGTTGAAATATAAATAAAGCCATTGTTCCCCGGATTTTCTTTCATTTGCTGACCCCAACTCTTTAGTGTAGGAAGTATGTCTTTTCAGGAGATCCCTATTATCGATTTGAAGTTTGGGCTTGATCCTGCGACGAAACCCCAGTTTTTGCAAGAGCTCCGTCATGCGCTTATTAACGTTGGGTTTCTTCTTTTGAAGAACTACGAAGTTTTTGGCCCTAACGATAATGATCTTGCTAATATCAAACAGCAGGCATTCGATTTCTTTGAGCTTCCCGACGATGTCAAACTTGGCTGCGAAATGATCAACAGCCCACATTTTTTGGGCTACACCCGTTTAGCCAACGAAATCACAGCTTCTCATACTGACTGGAGAGAACAGATTGACTTGGGCACTGAGTTGCCAGCTCCTGGAGCTGACGAACCGATTTATAGGAACATCGAGGGACCCAATTTATGGCCAGACAATAGTGCCATTCCTGGATTTCGCCCTACCATCACCGACTACATAGCAAAGATGACCAATTTAAGTAGTCATTTTCGCAACTTGGTTCTTGAAGCCATTGGTTTAGAACCCTCTGCCCTAGACTCTTATTTCAAGCCCAACCAGCAGTGTAAGATGAAGTTAGTAGCATACCCAGACTCGAGTCAATTGACGCAAACAAAGTCCGTAGCATTGGACGATACGCCTCTGACACAACAAGGTGTGGGTCCTCATAGGGACTCTGATTTGCTCACGTACATATTCCAGGCCACAGACCATACTGATTCTTTACAGGTGCAGAACTTTCAGGGCCAATGGATCACAGTGCCTAACATTCCACGCACCTTAGTGGTAAACGCGGGCCAGACTCTCGAGGCTATTTCGCAGGGAGTTTGTAAGGCTACGATACATCGTGTATTGATCCCCAAGCCGGGCTCAGGAACTAGAATTTCGATTCCTTTCTTCCAGACTATAGATTTGGACAGCTACAAGTCAGTGGTGGAGGGTATTCCAGCAGACGTGCTCCAGCTACGTGACGAAAGGGACAAGAAGATCAAGGACTGGGGCGTGGACGTTGGATTTCAGTTCAAACCAGACGTCAGCAAGCATCCTGTTGGATACGCTGTGTTCCGTAACCGTATCAAGTCGCACCAGGACGTTGCTGCCAGGTGGTATCCTTCTGTGTTGAAGGAGGTGTTACAGGAGTACAAATTCTGATGCAAATAAAACCTTAGGCATATGGAATGTAAAAGTACATAGTGATGGCGATAATAGAGTACATAGTTAATCGAATAGCATATGTAATTGAAATTAGAAAGGAAGTTGATATTGAAGAGTAGATGGAATGTAATCGAGCGAACAAGCACGTTCAGCAAAACCAAAAACAGATTCAGATATTTAGTCTTTTTTATAGCGTATTTAGCGTCTGTCAATGAAACGATTGCAAAAAACCTGCAAGCCTATCGCGCAACATTGCATTTCCGAATTGAGACTAAAATACGCGAAGACGTCCACCCCTTTTTTGATCACAGAATGATTTCTTATCTGATTCGAGAGACACAAGTCGACAATTGAGCCGACAAAGAAACCTCGCTTTCAGAGAAAACACTATAAACTCCATTGAATGTTGATAAATGCCAGCGAGCATCAAAAAGTGCGAATTATCATCAATAAAAGAATCCGTTTACAGACAATGGCTCCTACAACGTGAAAAACACAGTCTACATCTCAAAAGAGTCAGAACTTCATCTCTAATATATTAACGTAATACTATCTAAGCGAAACGTTTATTGCTTCTTGTCGTCGTCCTTTGGAGCTTCACCGCCCTTGTGGTTAGCTTGGATGTCAGCGAAGGCAGCCTTGGCACCATCAGCGAAGGAACCACCCTTGGACAAGTCAGCGTAGGCGTCCTTAGCATCTTCGGAGACCTTACTGTAGTCAACCTTACCGTCCTTACCGGCGTAGAATTCTTCTCCCTTCTTGAGCAAACCGTCCATTTTGTATTGTTATTGGTAAATTATTGATAAATCAAAAATGTAGAAAATTGAAAAATTTCAGATTAACCAACGTCGGATTCACCTCTATTTATACGCTTCCGCCACCAGGCTTGGTCACAGTCCAGGATTGTTCACTAACCCTATGGGGCATTATTTTGTCCTACAAGTACAGGCCATATGAAATTGGTCGTGTACAGATAGAGTGTGGAATTCGTGTTTGTATACATACAAGCTTGCTTATTGTTGCCCACGGCATGCGTTCCTGGAATTTCTGACGTGTTCGGCTCGAGAGGCTTGGATACGAAAAGAGATGGGCTCCTTGAAACATCCGCAATATACGAATTCTGTCTCCACCGTGCTGGTCATTATACGTATTGGTTGAGCCTTCCCCAGTCTGCTAATAATATATAGAATCTTGTTCCTGATTCCCAAAAAATGGGGAATCCATCTCTGCCCCTCATCGAACTTTCCGTCTGCATATACTAAGCGGAAATGTGTCAAAAAAGCATAAAAGCAGTAGAGAAAATCACACGACATTTAGACATTGCCGTAGTAGCCCTGGTTGCTGGCCACTACAGAAACAATACGATTATCTTCGTGACTTGGAAACGCCAAAAACGTGTTTAAATACGAGATGGTTTGTCCGTCGTGCCTATGCTCCACATATCTGGAGAAATGCTCTCTGGTCACATGACCGATCCCAACTTTGGAACTTCTGGGAAGCCTTAGAGTCTATGTCACAAATCTATAGGAGCCGGAAGCTATTTAGACTTGTAGCGATCTGTCATTGTAGCTCTTCGAGAATCCTTGATCTCTATTTTCGATTACAGTTTGCTTTCTGATTCTTGTATTTCTGTATTTCTGTATTTACAATCTACTCTATCTAGAGCTTCAACTTCTCCAAAATGGCAATGGTCTGTTGGTAACCTTCGATTTCAGCGGTGACCTTCTCCAATCTCTTGAAGGCGGCTTCCTTGGCTGCAGGCTGGGTCTTTTCCGTGAACTTCTCGATGGCCTCCTTGGTCTTCTTGTCGAATTCTGTAGCAGCGTCCAACTTCTTTTCCACCTTGGCAATTTCAGCGTCCAAATCGATCTGGCCCTTCACCAACACATGGACAGTACAGTCTGGACCAATGGCGTGTAAGGCACATCCAGAAGGTACCTCAGCCACCTTAGAAACAACAGTGATCTTGTCAACACCCTTGATCAACGAGACGATGGAGTCGTGCTGTTCCGAGGCAATGTCGAAGATATCCTTCTTGGCAGTTTCAACGTACACTTGGCCATGCTTGAGGATGTTGTATTGCGATAACAACGATCTGGCACCCTTGGTAATTTCCAAGACCAACTCGTAGGCTTCATAGGCCGCCTTGTCATCGAACTCCTTAATGTATTCAGGGTATTCGGCTACGACAATAGATTTGGTAGAGTCACCAGCACGACGAGGCAATCTCTGCCACATTTCTTCCGTCACAAATGGCATGAAAGGGTGAATCAATTTCAAGGATGAGTCGATACAAGTGTACAAGGTGTCTTGAGCAGACTTCTTCTGCTCAGCAGTACCATCCTGGATCAAAGCCTTGGAGTTTTCAATATAGACATCACACAAGTCATACCAGAAATTATATATGTGGTTGGTGGCATCACCGAAGTCTCTGTTTTCAATCGCCTTGTTGGTTTTGGCAGTAGCCTGAGTCAATTTGTAAAGAATCCACTTCTCTACCAAGGACTCGTTGCCAGTTTTAGCTGGGGTTTGGGCTGGCTTAAAGTCTTCACCCAATCTTCCCAATACGAACTTGGTGGCTTGGTAGATCTTGTTACAGAATTTACGGTAACCTTCTACTCTCAAGATGTCTAAGTTGATATCTCTCCCACCGGTGGAGTAGGCACAGAGAGCGAATCTCAAAGCATCCGTACCACACTCAGGAATTCCGTTAGGATACGAGAGCTTCTGGCCCTCGGTGGCCTTTTTCAACTCTTTAGGATCCAAGTTACCAACCTTCAACTTGTCGTGCAATCCTTGCAATGGGATACCAGCAATGACGTCCAAGGGGTCAATAACGTTACCCAACGACTTAGACATCTTTCTGCCCTGGGCATCACGAACCAACGAGTGACAGAACACTTCCTTGAAAGGAACCTTGCCAGTCAACTTCAAGGACAATAAGATCATACGAGACACCCAGAAAAACAAGATATCCCAACCAGTCTCTAACATTGACATAGGGTTGAACAACTCCATGTCTCTGGTGGCATTAGGCCATCCCAAGGTGGAAATTGGCCACAAACCAGAAGAAAACCAGGTGTCCAAAACGTCTTCGTCTTGCTCCAAAGTAAACTTTACTCCTGCAAACTTCTTCTGAGCCTTTTCCAAAGCTTCTTCGTGAGATCTGGCAGCAATCCAATAGTTATTATCAAGTCTGTCGCCTTCTTCGCCTTCTACAACCACGAAGTAAACTGGACATCTGTGTCCCCACCACAATTGACGGGAGATACACCAGTCCTGGATGTTTTCCATCCAGTAGAAATACTCGGACTCTGATGTTTTGGGAGTTATGGTGAGCTCACCGTTCTTGACAGCAGCAATGGCGTCCTTAGCCATTTCTTGCTGGTTGACCCACCATTGGGGCTTCAACAAGGGTTCAATGACGTCACCCGATCTAGAGCAGAGAGGAATTGTCATCTCATTGTCCTTTTGTTCGACAAATAATCCCTTTTCTTTCAACTGTTCAATCACAACGGTTCTTGCGTCGAATCTTTTCAATCCCTTGTACTTTCCACAGTTCTCGTTCAAAAGCCCATCATCAGTAAAGATGTTGATAAACTCTAAGTTTTGTCTCTTACCTGTCTGGTAATCGTTCTGGTCGTGGGCGGGAGTGATCTTGACGGCACCAGTACCAAACTCCATGTCAACAGCTTCAGAGTCAGTAACAATAGGCAACAAACGGTCCAAGAATGGATGTTTCACGAACTTGCCATGCAAATGCGTGTATCTAGGATCCTTAGGGTGAACGGCCACACCAGTATCACCAAAAATGGTTTCTGGTCTAGTAGTGGCTACAGTAAGCTTTTCATCTGATCCATCTACTTCGTATGAAAAGGAAGTCAACACACCAAATTCAACCTTGTCATCATAGCCAGGAACAGCCAATAAAGTCCTACCAGGAATGTTCTTGTTGTCGACTTCTAAGTTCGAGATGGCAGTGTTCAACTTGGTGGACCAGTTGACCAATCTGGTAGCTCTGTAGATAGTACCGTCGTCGTGCATTCTGACAAAGGCTTCAGTGACAGCAGCAGACAAGTCAGGATTTAAGGTGAAGGCTTCTCTAGTCCAGTCATAAGAAGCTCCCAATTTTTTGAATTGGTTCTTGATTCTGGAATGGTACTCTTCCTTCCATTCCCAGACCTTTTCTACGAACTTCTCTCTTCCGTAGTCATGTCTTGTCTTCTTCTCTTTGGCCCAGATCTGCTTCTCAACAACAGATTGGGTAGCAATACCGGCGTGGTCGAAACCTGGAAGGAAAAGTGTAGTTTTTCCCTTCATTCTGTAGTATCTGATCAAAGCATCTTGGATGGAAACAGTCAAGGCATGTCCAATGTGCAAGGCACCGGTGACATTGGGTGGAGGTGCTGGAATAGTGAAGGCACCTTGAGGCTTGATGTTACCGTCGGCAGTCAATTCAGGTTGGAAAAGTCCCTCCTTGTCCCACCAGCTGTACCAGGATGACTCAACATTCTTGGGGTTGTAAGCCTTGAAGGCAGCGTCCTCGAGAGAAACAAGAATCTTCTTTTCTCCTGGCTTGGTTTCATCTACGAATTCTGGAACAGGCTCGGCAACCTTCTTTTCCTTCTTGGGCTTCTTTGGCTCGGCTGACTTCGATTGAGCAGCAGCAGCTTGTTTGGCCTTCTTGGCTTCAAATTTTGCGAGCTTTTCGGCCTTCTTACGTTCGTTTTCCAACTGTTTGGCAGTCTTTACTGGTGCTCCTTCTGCTGGAGCAGGAGTCGAAGTGGCAGTAGAATTGTCTTTCTGGTCACTCATTGTGGCTAAGTGTCTTCTGCAAATCGGAAGTGTATTCTTAAGAGGCAGACTAATGACTATTCCACGTATGAAACTCTTCGTAAAAAGCATACACTGGAACAGAGTATTTCTCAGGGACAATTGGTACTTATATGTGAAAAATTCCTGGAGATGGAAACTTTTTTTCACGGTGTCGCATGTCGTAAGTGAGGGTAGACAAATGTCGTGCGCCATATGAGTCTTCTTTATCTGTTAAAATTGTTCGGCTGCGAATTGTGACTAATTCCTTCTTTCTTATCTTTACATGTTTGCATTCTCTTTTGTAGACTCATAATTAGTCATTTGAATCCACATCTTTTCTACTGAAGGCGTTATTAAATAACTTGATTCTACTCCTATTCAAAAGTGAATCAACAATGAAACTGTGGATAACCAACGAGTTCATTCTCATATTCGTAAGTCTAAGAAGTCTAGTAAGTCTACAAAGAGTCTCCCCAACATTACCAAAAGCTTTATTAACTTCTCGAATCTTCCTTTCTCTATCATACAATATACTATAATACACTATTCTGTCTGTTGTCTCTTCTTGTCATTGCCATCATCATCATCATTCTTCCTCTTGCTCATTCCTGTAAACCACTTGCTTCCAATTTTCTGACTACTTGAATCATTGAGCTTATTGTCGCTGCTTTTTTTACTACTGGGGTTCACCAAGAGAATGCTGTCAAAGTCTTGGTCAAATATACCCTTGTCTATTCTCTGGATTTTGGCACTCTGTTCATTTTTCTGTAATCTGTGAACCATGCCCTTAGACATTCTGGCTCCAGTATTAGTATTCACTCTAATCTCTCCAATCCTTCCACTGCCTCCATTCGTTCTACTCATACCTAATCCGATTTCTTCACCAAAACTGTCTACTATAGAGTCTTCTTCCTTGCCGAATTCCATCTTGTTCTGGGCTCGGCGTAAGTCAGACATCTGGAACCTTTCCTTCATCTTCCTGAATCGTCTGCCTCCCCTCTTTTTTGACTTCGCGTCTACTGGAATTGGCAATGCCTTGTCGGGTTGGTGTTCAGGAGGAGTCAAGAGCTTGTCGATCTTCTTCCTAATCTCTTCCAAATACGTCTGACCAATGGAACCATCGGGACAAGAGCCTGCCAAATCTACACGAGCTGCCAAAATCACTTTTCCACTCACTATACGCATTGTCGAACGAACAATATCCTCAGGAAGATACTTCACGACGTCAGAATGATATAAATAGCCTGTTTGCCGTACGTTTCTGGATTTGGTTTTCGACTTTGAAGAAAGGTCTCTGATTCCTAAGGACGCCAAGTTGCACGAAGGAGTCATCGCCAACAGTTTTAAAGAGCCTGTTGCTATCAATAATTGCGAAGTTGTAATAGAACCAACAATAGCACTCACATTGGGTGCAAACTTAGTGAGCTTTTGAGTTATGAAGTTAGATAGAAGCTGTAAGATTTCATCTAATTCAAGCAAAATGACACAACAATCAATTATGCTGTTCATATCCTTATCATTGAGTACAAACTGTTGGCCTAGCTGCTGAAGTGCAGCCATTATTATGACAAGAATCTTTTCATTGGACACTATAGCCTTCATTTGTTCTCCATATGAACGGATATTCTTCAAGTCCTGTTTGATTATTGCTATAATACGAGCATAATCTATGGGATTGAGCACTAACGTTTCAAGCTCGGGAAACACTACTTTATACTGAGTTTTGAGAAGCAGATGATAGGCTAATATTTCCTGATTGATGATGCCCAGAAGTTCATTCACTAAAAGAATGAACTTGTACTCTTCCGATTGGTCTTCACTATCATCTATAGAAGATAGGAGCTCCAAAAAATCAGTATTCTCCTCGTTGGAATACAATTCTATGTGCTTCTTTAATCGTGGAATAAGTGGGTACACCTTCGAGAAAGCAGTGATATCTTCAATGTTGCTTATATCTGGCCCGCTTAGACTCGCCGAAAGTGAACCTGCCACGGTGTTGGAGGCAATCAACTCGCTTAGTTGTGCAAAAAATGATTTTCCATGGTTGTTGGCTGAATCTTCACCGATATTGAATCCATTCTGATGGTGAATAAATTCATTTTCCTGTGACCCATTGTGGTTTTCAATTGATTTCGGCCCGTTTTCGGTCGAATTTTCAGCGAAAGATTCCTCCTCCAAGCTGACGTCGCTGTCACTGTCGAAGTCAGCTAGCAATTCTTTCTCATAGTCTTCCATTGCTGAGAGTCCAAGAAGAAATCCGGAGTAAAGAATCTTATGAGATGAGGTGAGCTATTGAGTGCGCATAGTAAATTTATATACAATCTTAACTATCGTAAATTGTTCCATAAAGAATAAAACTGATAACTCATTGTATTCACTTCATAACTTCCAGTCATAAATTGGAATAGACAGTCTCCTTGGATCTTAATAAAATCCTCTGCATTCAAATGACATCCGTGAATACTTCGCTTTTGCAAAAATCAGATGGTTCTGCAGAACTTCTTCTTGGATCTACGAAGGTCATCGCTTCTGTCACTGGACCCATAGAGCCCAAGGCCAGACAAGAGTTGCCTAACCAGGCCAGTTTAGAGATTCTCATCAGGCCAGCCGTGGGGTTAGCGACTACAAGAGAAAAACTTCTCGAAGACAAACTCAGATCTTTACTCCAGACTATCATAGTCAGATTCAAATATCCTAGACAACTCATTCAGGTAGTGGTTCAGTTTTTGATTTCCGACTCCAAGAAAACAGAAACAGACTTGGTCGACTATACTAGCAATGACTTAAATGCTGCCATCAACTGCTGTTATTATGCGTTGATAGATGCCGGCATAGCGTTGAAGGCTTCGTTTGTCTCCCTTTCTATAGCTGTGAAGAATGGAAATCTTTCAGTGAACCCAACTGTATACGAGTTGGCCCAAAGTGATTCTCATCATGTAGTTTGTTTCAACATCGAAAAGGGCAAAGCCAACAAAATCCTCTTGCTTGAAAGTCAGGGTGACATAAAGGAAGACGAGTTGTTTGCCATGATATCGAAGGCAGTAGAGGAGGCAGAGAAGGTGCACCATGAGCAGCAGAGAAAGTTTGTTAAGGAGAAGGTGGAGAATGATTACGTGTGGAAGCAGTGATGTACAATAGAATAAAAGTAATATAAAAGTTAATAATATGGACTTGGAAACTCAATCAGACAATTTAGAGAACTGGTTGAAATAAGGTCGAATGGACAAGTAGGAATATTTATTTATATAGAAATACTCTTTATGTTTATAACTTTCTGTAATAGCTAAATATATCTTACAGCCATATGAATAACCAACTGCAATGTTCTAAGATAAATGATAAATGATAAAATAATGAAAGAAGACCCAACAAACCATCGCAATAAACTACCAAATCCCCACTAGTACAATGTGGCCAAAGGATCCAATCTATTTCCTCTGACATTGCTGTTCGACGAAAAGTTCAAAAGGTTGATCTCGCCGTTAGCAAACTTGTTATTGGGGTTGGACTTATGCTTGAAAGTGAAACCAATGAAGTTGTTCTGGCCCAAGACTTTTCTTCCTTGACCTGACGATTTTTCCAATAAAGATTCGTTCTGCTCTTGCCTGGCAAAGACATCTTTGTACTTCATCATCATTTCAGCGTCTTCGAAGTCGTCAAAATAGCCAGCATCTTCTTCATTATCAAGTTGTGGTGTGAATGGAGGAGTTCTGTCTCTCAACTTGTCCCAGTCCTTGATATCGCCGAAGTAGCTCTGTTGTTGGATCTGCTTGAAGGTTCTGAGACGTTGTGTAGGCGAATTGATCAATTTTGTAATCAAGTTCCATGTTCTGTCACTGAACACATATCTACCGTCTTTGGTTTGAGGTCTTCTCAAGGCCGTTTTCCAATGCTTCAAGTTATAGTAGGTCTCATCCTGTTTAGATCCAGAGAACGGAGGATATCCACACAAAGCTTCAAACAACATACATCCCAATGACCAGTAATCGATGGTGTAGTCATAGTTCTTACCTTCCAACACCTCAAGAGCCATGTAGTCGGGCGAACCTACAATGGAGTTGGCAAGATTATGGTGTCCCTGACTTTGCTTGAAAAGCTTCTGTCTTTCGTACATCAAGTGCGACGGTAACTGGTAGTTATCCAAGTCTTGCAAGTTCCTCAACTTGAGGCGCATACTCTCAATTCTATCGTTGGAAACAGTTCCAGCAGCCAAACCAAAGTCAGTCAACTTTATGTGACCCTTAGAGTCAATCAAAAAGTTTTCTGGTTTCAAGTCACGATGAGTGAACCCAAGTTCGTGCAAAGAGTTGACTGCAGCAAACATCTCGCTCATGTAGAAACGTGCGTGTGGCGGAATCAAGTAGCCAGTGTTATTCAACAAGGTTCTGAAATCACCACCAGGTACAAACTCCATTGCCAAAAACACCTTTTCCGGATCCTGAAAAGCATATAATAGCTTGACAAGCCATTCACTGCGGGTGTTGGTCAAGATGTCTCTTTCTGTTAAGACATGTCTAGTTTCATCCAACTTGACCAACAACTTCTTATTCAACACTTTGAGGGCACATATCTCTCTGGTGTCTTTCTTTCTGGCCAAAAACACTTGGCCATATCCACCCTGGCCCACCTGCGTAATCATTTCAAAGTCCTTGTGTTTGGGCTTCAACCTTCTTTTACGCAAAAGAGCTCGCTCTCTGCCTACATAGTTTTTCCACTCAAGCTGTTGTCTCTGAGGGTTGCTACAAAAGCTCGGTTCGTTGAGTAACTTCTGCTCAACCAATTTAGTACGCTCTCTTCTGCTGATGACATAGTCAAACATGTCACAATAGTAGTCAAGAAAGTACAATTGTGCTACAGAAGCTAATCGTTTAGTTTTTGGACTGTTGGCCTTCTTATGGAACTCCTCTTGTGAGAGCTTGTATCTTTGACTAAGGGGTGGCTGGAGCTGGTTGATGTTCTGTTGAATATTGACAGCTTGATCTTGAGGCGATGGAGAGTATGGAAAGCGAGCCAGGCCCTTGTGATGAAGTTGTGGAGAGTTGTGCAAAATCGACTTGCTTGGCGAATTCAACGGTGTGATATTCTCCTTGTTGAGTTGATTGCGAGTCAGGTTGAGTTGGAAAGAGTTGTCTACGTCCATCATGTTTGACAGAATCAGAACGTTTTCCATCGTCTGTGAAATATCTGCGATGTCCATTTCTTGAATATTGCTGTGTTTGGGCAGTCTGTGGAAGAAATTCGCCACCTTGGAAGACATTTGAAAAGAATATCAGTGCTGGACAAATGGGCAAAGCTAAAGGGAATTTTCGAAATTGAAAGTAAGGTGATTGTCGACTCTATGATCTAAATTTGGGTACTGGGAAAATCAAAAAGGAATTCGATAAAAAGATCCTAGTCCTTCGGATTCATACAATTCTGTCAAACACACTATGAGATCACTGGTGGTACACTGCCATGAAATATTCTTTGGTTCGTTCTGAACACCAAGAAGAAATAGAGTTTAAAATCTATTTGTAAAACGACACTCTCTAGCAAGACGCAGATCACAAGTGGCTGGGGTGTCAGCTGTAGAGAAGTTTCTGTGTTTGCAAAAACGATCAATCTGGAAGTAGAAAAAGTGATATTTCAAGTTAATGAAGCATGTTTACAAATCGGCTGTATATGGTATTTACATCACGTGAAAACATCGAAATCGGTGTATGCAGGTGTTGGATGGAATTTGTTCCATTGTCAGTATGGCCCCAATATGGATAGCCAGATAAGCTGGATTGTCTCTGGTGAATTGCATTGCTGCTTCGTCTATTGTTGGAATGAGGTTCTACAAGCTGCACCAGGTGATTGTGGCCCGCAGTATTTTCTATTGCGGTAGTTGGCCATTATTCTTCTGTTTACTATGAAAGGAGAGAATATCTTTTGTAAGGGAGAGAGAATTGCGCCATGACTGATGGTTTATGAAAGGATTTTCGAATTTCAATTCTGATATAGTTTTTGGTCATTTGAGCTTTTTCGACTTTATGATACTTTTTCATTTGGCAGTTTGCAAATGTCTTGCATTGTTGCGTTGTATAGGGAACTGAAAAGTTTGAGACTAAAACTAGACGTGCGGAAATAGATTGCCATATCCAAGATCTTGGATGGTGGGGAGACACCGAATCAGACATTCAACAGTCCAACAAAAGTGTCTTCTCCGACCGTGTATTACAGCATTCAACAGTTGGAAGCCCGGGTGCAAATTAGATATTGCATTTGGAACTCCAGAGAAGGCTGTACGGAGATTTGAAGTGAACTGACCAATGAAACTGACAGGGATCACTATTTGCTGTGAAGCCAGTGACTCCGAAAATTCGTATATCCTTGCACATGAACGGAAAGAGTTCCTACATCGTGTTTAATCGCTAACCCCACCAAAGTTACTGAAAGGGGTGATTCCGAGTCTCAGAAATAGGGAGAACCCCACAAACAGTCTATTTCCGGAGTTTGTGAGATGTGGAACCTACGGAGATACTGCGTAGAGATGTAGGATAAGAGATTTCAAAGAGTGGAGACGGAGGATTGTAGGTGAAAGAATCGGGTGCCAGGAGATACGAATGGTGAACAGAAGAGTGGGCGATATGGACATGCTAGAAGAGACGGTTCAAATTCTCGTAAGCTCGTAGAATGAGACGACAGCCTTTATTTTACTAAGTTCATAGTAATTCTTCGGCTTCCGGGATTTCAGAGTAAAAGTCTATCCGCCGGACATCAGTCTTCATTCTACCTACCCAATCCAGTGGTCTCAGGAAGAGTTAGTGTAGTCAAAAGTAGATTAGAACATTAGCTGCGAAAGATTTAATTGCAAATTGCGTCTATGTCCCCCGACAAATTTTTAGGGCAAATCGGGATATCCCCAGATTTTGGACACACATTTTTGTGCCAGCCCTAACAAATTGTCTTTGACAAAATGAGTACTGTTCACATTATTTTCTTGTCTGACCCTGCCGATCCTGTAGAGTCTTGGGTGTATCTTCTGTAATAAATGAGAGAAGGTAGAGTAGATATTGTGGGGATACGAATCTCTTGGAGCGATGGAATGGAAAAAGACGGACACAGAAAAAGGTGGAAATAGAGAGCTGACGTGTCTGGGCGAAAAGTTGTCCCTTTTGTGACGCTGCGTTGAAATTTTCTGTCTGCGCGGGGCCCGACAGTGGGCCAACCCCACAACTGCTGTTCAGACACTAACTGTGCCAGTGGGATCATTACTGCGATTATCAACCCATTCTTGAGAAGGTTCCTTTGGACCAGAACGGATCATGGCAGACAGACAATCCCCCGTTGGCTGGTGGCTCGCTGGAGTGAGATCCCTGGCCCTAAATTGTAACGTCCAGGACAATGTAGCTCCCCTAATCTGCAAATTGCTATCCACAATCTCTATCTGAAGACATTTGGCCCTCCGTCACGTCTAAAGTGTCTGGCTTGGGATTCGGTCGAGCAGCCCGTCCATCTGGCTCCATCTGGCTCGGCCCCATTATTATGAAAAGTATTTTCTCAGTTTATCAGCTTATGTCAGCGGCATGGAATGATTGCATCTCGGCCTCGGACTTCCTGTAACGCGCAGACACAGACACGGGAAAGTCGCTAGTATTCCACCCCGGACTTTTGGGCAGGCCGAGCAGAGTGGAATTTGTCCAAGACGCCGACTCTACGCACCGTGTCTGTCTTAGACCTACTGAGTGACGCTGTGACGCCAGGGGCTCATGGCAAGTAGGATCAGATTCAGACAGAGCGTCAGCATCAAAGTCAGACTGAGACTCACAATCAGACACAGTTGGACTCAGACTCGGATATTGTCTGTACCAAGGCTGAATTCGTTCTGGTTCTGAGTAGCGTTTTTAGGGATCATTTACCCCACGAAAAGAGCTCGGACTTGGCGCACCACCCGTGGTGGCAACTAGTTAAGAAGCCGACTATTGCGATGCCAGACCACAGTACCAGACAGCTGCTATGACATAATTGAAGAACCCAAACCAGTGAAACAAAAATGTCTGTACCAACGAGGAAATGTTTAAACCATACAGGGCTGGTTCTGATCGGTGCGATATTTTCTGATGGTGGGTTGGCATCGCTGCATATGTGTCTAGTCACGTGATATCTAAACTCCCATCATCCGACAAAAATAACACCAGCAAAAAGTGTCGGCAGCAGAAGGATGCCCCGCTGGCACGCAGGATTGCCCAGGCAAAGTCCGGAGCAGCAGACATTTTCCGTCGCATCAAATTTTTTTCTGCGTTTTTTGTAATTTTCGCAGACACAAATGAGCTCACTCAACATTTCGAGATGAACTCATGCCACCACAAAGGTAAATTCCACGACAGGATTTAACCGTACAGTAAACGAGAGCTGTGTCTGACTCTACTATATATAGCTGGGGCAGAATCTCTAGACCAGCAAAAAGCTGAACAATTTTTTCCATAGTTTAGACTTTTCATTTTCTACATTTTTAGTCAAACTGTCTATTGGCCTTGTGATATCATCGATATACAATATTTGATCACTAATAACCTCCCCTTCACTACAAAACCAATCTACAGTCACTACCTGAATAAAAATGTCTGCCGACTTAGAAAACCAAATTCCGCAAGAGCACAAGTTGGTTGTTGAAGACTCCAACACCCCAGTGGGTATTTCTGGCAACGACGACGGGCACAATATCACCAAGGTTGTCACTGAGGGTGACTACATCACCTTTGGAAATGAGAGATACTTGAGATCCGAGTTGGTCCAAGCCTTTGGTGGTTCTCTTAATCCTGGTTTATCTCCTCCTCCCAAGCATGACTTTGCCAACCCAGCTCCTTTGGGTTTGTCAGGTTTCGCTTTGACCACCTTCGTGTTGTCGTTGATCAACTGTGAAGCCAGAGGTGTCACCATCCCCAACATTGTCGTTGGTTTGGCCTTCTTTTACGGAGGTGCTGCCCAGCTTATTGCTGGTATGTTCGAGATCGCAGTCGGTAACACCTTTGGTGGTGTCGCTTTGTCTTCGTACGGTGGTTTCTGGGGTTCCTGGGCTGCTATCCAGGTCAGCAGCTTCGGTATCGTAGAAGCTTACGGTGATGACGCCACCCAGTTGAGATATGCCGTTGGTATCTTTTTGGTTGGTTGGTTTATCTTCACTTTCTTTATGATGTTGATGACCTTGAAATCTACTGTCGCCTTCTTCTCCATATTCTTCTTCCTTTCGATTACATTCTTACTTTTGGCAATTGCTGAATTCAAGGGCTCCACTCCTATCAAGAAGGCTGCTGGTGTTTTCGGTGTAATCACTGCCTTTGCTGCCTGGTATAACGCATACGCTGGTATTGCCAATGAACAGAACTCGTACATTGTCATCAAGGCTATCCCACTCCCAGACTTGCAAGACCGTAAGAGAAAGTAAGCTATCATGCTTGCAAAAGAATCCCCCCCCCATAAACTATCCTGATATTTACGGTGGATCCGTATTTATCGTGTAACGTTCCCTTTTTTTATTGATGATGTCCCCCCTCCCTCCCCCTAATGTTTTTTTTTACAGTTCCCCCTATATTTATTTAATTAAAATAGTAATGACAATCTAAGTGTAGACGCTAGAGAATAAGTGGAACAACTGAAGAGAGTAAAGAATACTACAAAATTGAATCTTTAGAAAGGCAGCTTCACAAAGGCTCGAGAAATTGAAGTTTGAATGACAAAAGATTAGATTTCCATGAAAATGATGAACGTTTTCGTAATTTTGAAATAAGTAACTCTTAAGTGTCGCCTGAGTCTTTCTTATGTGTAACAAATAGCTTAATGCTAGTATCTTATTTACATTCTCTGCTTTTTTTTCATCAACGACTTTTCATTTCGTACTAGACACTTTCTACCAGCCACTTTCCCATTGATTGTGGACACATGCACAGCAATGGTACCTCGGCCTGCTCGAGCGTTGTCAACCACCTTAATAATTGAAATCAGCTATAGAAACTATTCAATTCTACACTTTTCACAAATTAGCATGGTCCACAGTCCCAAATTTCAAATCCACACTCTAAACCTTAACTAAACATCTATTTACATTGCACCCATCTAAATTTAACAGACATTATTGAAATAGTGGGAAATTGTCTGCTGGAGAGATCCGATCGTTCCTGGTAGTACCTAGAATGGAACTCGTCATACTTTGGTGTTTACCATTCCAGTGGTCTGCCCATATTTCACAGGAAAATGATCTCACTTTTGGCTCTGCTGATTTTTTAAAGCACCAAAAAGGGACTTGTAGGCGAATTGGCAAACAAGAAAAACGAGAACAAGCTCGCCAGATGTCTGAGACGATGACTGTGTAGTCCCGTGTCTGACAGGTAATGGTTCAAATTGGCTGAAGCCAATGACGTGTTTATGGATAAACTGCTCGATGAGTGAGTCCACTGCAGAATTTGCACCCATTCGGGCACATTTCATGTTTCTGGCTTACAGCAGCATAACTCAAAACTGACTGCTAATGCGGACATTTCGCTGAAAGTGACAGTCTAGTGGGTCTGTGTCGGGCAATTGCTTTGTTCCTCTGTCTGTCTGTCTGTCTGTCTGTCTGTTTATCTGTCATCTGGGACACTCTGGACCGACTGGCTGATGCAGCCACACTAACAATGCAACATAACCGATGTGCGAATATCGGCGAATAGTTCAGACACGGACGAGTGTCGGCAGCACCCCTGTCAGCTCTGACAGACAAGAATCCGATGACAGCATACAGCTTCAACAGGGAATTGTCTGCTTGTGCTTTGCAGACAGAAATCTGCCGGAGCTATAGAGCCTTGAGCAATTTGGTACCAAAATCACCAGAAAGCCAACCTGACGAGTTAGTAAACGCAAAGCCAAAGTCCACGAAATGTAAATTCAGACCAATTTGCAATTACCAGCTCTGCCTAGTTTCCAGTTTCCATTTCCCATTGTAGTAACTTTATATATAGCATTTTATTTCCTATTAAATATATACTGCAAGAGAGATCGACAACTCTAAGATTGTCATTTACAAGAACCATCTTTCGATGCCTACTATGTTGGATCTCTCACCCCGACTATCCAAAGTTTGTTGTCCATTTGGAGTGGTGAACTCTGAAATGTCATATGAATTATGTAGAATTATGCAGATGTTCTGCTTCATCTGCCAACTGCCATCTTTAGATCTTCATCAAATTTATCCTCTTGAATCTTCCATATTCTTCACTTTAAATTTATATCCTCTTATCATTTCATCGTTTCATGTCGTTTTTCTTCACTGCTTCTTGATTTCCCTAACCTCAATTCTCGATCAATTCAAGTATTGGTGGCTCTGGTTCCATGTCATTTAACAATCAGCGGTCCCGGAAACCTGTTCCGTATTGTCCTACGCCTACCAAACATGTCTAGTTAAATATAGGACGCACCTTCAGGTAGATGTCCTCGCTGTTCTGGTCCATATTTACAATGGTCTTGATAAAATTGTTCAAGTCCTTTGACAAGTTCATGAAAGACAATCCCAAATCATCGGAACAAATCAACAACATATCAGGCTTCAAATTCTTCAACACCTGGACATAGCCCTGGATATTCAGGCATTTGAGCAACTTGAAGTTGGGCATAATTCCCGACTTAAGAGGATCAAGATTGTATGTCACGTCGTCTTCCAGCAAATTAGGAGGCAAGATAAAAATCATATTCTCGTTGTTGATGAGAATCTCGTTGAGTGGAAGCTTCAGATTGAGAATCGAATGTGATAACGTCAATGCTATCGATTTGTTGCCGTATTTTTTGGCTAAACTCCCCTCGATTGCCTCGCTCACTTTGCCACTCCTCTCGCCAATTCGATCATCCTCCTGACTATACAACTGGTATATTTGGTACCCTATAGTAACTACAGAAGTGGCCACTGCGGCTGCCAACCACAACTTGGGGTTGGATCTGGATCCACCAGCCGGCAATTTTGGAGCCATGATAAACACACAATTGTCAGTTTCAGAAGTTGTTCTATCACAACAGTCTTGCAGGAATTATATACGTTTTTGATGAAAATCGATATCTAGATATCTCTCCATATAAATAAGTTTTGGAAAATTGGTTGGGTTACAAGTACCGAGGATTGGTGTCACGTGATTGATTCCATAGTCGGTTGCCCCATACTCGGTACCCCCGAATCACTCAGCCCAACATTTTCACCTTCTCCACACTCTACTCGTAGAAGATAAGGGATCGTTATCAGTTAGCGTATGGGTTGCAAAGCTACTGGTAACATTCTGAGACTCTGTGAAGCCTGCTCAGGAAGACTCGGCCTCGGCCTCTTCGCTGTACGTTTTGAATTCTCCTTCGTTCTCGTCCCACATAGAGCCGAGGAACATGAGAAGATTATTACCAGATTCTTAGTGTTGTCACGTGATTAATTATACGACCACTATTGGCAAGAGAATTTGGGTGTTAGATGGTAACTAGCCCATTGCAGGATGTGGAACGATTTGGTCGCTCGTTGCTGACGTGACATAGCATATGATATTTCTATTTGTTTGAAAATATGGGGTATAATATGTCAATTGAAGAAAGTCACGTGCGTTATCTATATGAGTTGAGTGGAGTGGAGTACCGTAGGGTAGAATGGAGTGGCATCAAGAATGGCAGAACACAAAGGAAAGCGCGAGCAGAAGGACGGTAGAAGAAGTTGATTGTGATATTCAGCTGGGGATGAAAAATGACTTCAGTACCAGGAGGAAAGCTCGATCTCGTGTAGCTTCCTAATTGGGACAAGAGAGGACAAAGATCGAGCTTTAGGTCTGGAATCCAGAGAATAGAGGCGTTTCGCAAAGCAATATGAGCTGAGTTTGGTGGGTCTGTATTTGTGCTTAGTTTTGCACCTCTTTTTCACATTTGGTGTACACATACACCAAGTATGGAAATGTATTGGGCAATCTTTGTCGGCTCGAGAAAAGCGCATTTAGATGCGCTTTGTTGGACATGGAGCGAGAGATGCTAGCTACAGTAAAAAAATTCGAAGAAACTGCTTACATGTCTTTGGGCTATTTCTAAATGGCGCGAGGGAAAATTCATGTTGTCCGAGTACGAGTTCACGAGAAGAGTATATGAAGATTTGGAGTCAGAAACGGCACGGTTGTACTGTCTCTCGGACGTTTTTTCTTTGTAGCTTAGCTATGACGTTTGCTTCATGCTGCTTTTGCATTCTCAAACCGCAGTAGAAGGCGTTCGAGTCCGCAGCCCTTCATGCCGTCTCCCCAGACTTTATGCCGTGCAGTTAAGCAAGAAATGTGCCTTTATTGGCCTGCTAGAGATTCAGAAGTCGGCAGAGCGCAAGCGCAACTTCCTAATGGAGCCGCAAATTCGACAGTGCGCGGAAAGTTAGGGCTGTCCCACCACCAGCTTCAGCTACAACCTTGGCCGTAGAGAAATAGCAAACCAATGGCCAAAGGCAAGAGAACGGCAGATGTGAGGCACTTGGTAATTTCCCCTCAAGGCAGAGCTGGCAGTGGTTCCAGCTACCCACGCAGATCCGGCCAATAGAATTGCGCTCGCATCTCATCTCATCTCAGCTATCTGGCTTAATCTCTTTATCACTCTGAGTAACAATATTTTTCCAGCTAATAAAGAGACCAGCCCAATTACAAAATGACAAACCAAACCCACGATATTAAGCGAAGCCAGTTCAGGCCAATAATTCCACTTATCTATCCTCTACCGATAAAGTATCCATCACCACACCATAACGAATACTATCAGCCGTTACCATGTAATTGGGCCTGAATTCGCTTTCCCACCGAAACCACCTTCCTCTTTGGGCAGGCCCTAGCGCAGTATTGCCGAATCGAGTAACTCGAACAGACCGATAAAGCTATCGGTTCCCCCAACTACCATTTAGTAGTCTTATCCAGAATTAGGTGTATTATTATGCTAGAACCATGTCTTTCGATCGCATATTGCGCCCGAAAAACACTATATAAGCTGCCGTTGCTCCCGACTGTTTACAACTTTTTTTTACTTTTCTCTCATCTACATCACTACGGAAATTTTTCACTTTTGATCCGAACTAAGAATGGCACCAACTCCCCACCCATTCGACTCTGCTAGAGACTACGAAGTCAGATTGGCCTCCAAATTGGTCAAGGACGCCTACCCTGCCGAAGCTAATGTCCACTTTGTCCAGATCGACAGACTCGATCCTCCCAAGAAGGACATGATCAAGTACTTGGAAGCTGAGAAGCACGGCTTGCCATTGCCAGCCATCCCCAGAGTGTTCTACGCCTACTACTGGACAAACACCTTGGAATTCAACAAGGCCTTGGTCAACGTCACCGTGGGCCATGTCATCACCAGAACCAAGTTGCCCAAGGGTGTCTGCGGCCCATTGTTGCCTGACGACATGATGGAATGGGAAGAGTACTGTACCAACCACCCTCTTGTCCAGGCCGAAATTGCCAAGTTGAAGTTGCCAGCCGGCTACACCGTTAGAAACGACCCTTGGATCTATGCCACCGATGATCCCAATGAAAGAAGACCATTGGTTCAGTTCTTTATGTATGTCCTTGCTGGTAACGGCCATACTGAGTCTAACCACTACTCCTTGCCTTTGAAGTTCTCTCCTGTCTTTGAGTGTTTCTCCAAGAAGTTCATCAGAATGGATTACTTGCCAGGAGGCTTCGACGAGACTACCACTCCTACCGGTCCATGGCAACAAGTTCCTTGTGTGGAATACCACCCAGACTTGAACGGAGAATCCATTCCTAGAGAAGTCAAGCCTTTGCTCATCACTCAACCAGATGGTCCATCTTTCACAGTCGAAGGTGGAAAGGTCAACTGGCAAGGTTGGGAGTTCAGAGTATCCTCCTCGTCCAGAGAAGGTTTTGCTGTCTATGATGTTAGCTTCAAGGGCAGACAGGCATTCTACCGTATCTCTTTGTCTGAAATGACAGTTCCATACGGTGACCCTAGAGCTCCATACCACAGAAAGCAAGCCTTCGACTTGGGTGACTGTGGTTTTGGTACCAACGGTAACCACTTGAACTTGGGTTGCGATTGTTTGGGAACGATCAAGTACATGGACGGTTACGGAATCCATGCCAATGGAGAACCTTATGTTATTCCAAACACCATCTGTATGCACGAACAAGACAATGGTATCTTGTACAAGCATGTTAACTACAGAACCAACAACGCTGTTGTTGCCAGAAAGAGAGAATTTGTCGTTCAAACCATTGCTACTGTTGCCAACTACGAGTATGTCATCAACTTGAAGTTTGTCAACGACGGTTCTATTGATATCGAAACCAGAGCCACTGGTATCTTGTCCACCATGCCTATTGATGAAAACGTCAAGGTTCCATGGGGTACTATTGTTGGACCAAACGTTATGGCTGCCTACCATCAACATATTTTGTCTTTCAGAATCGACCCAGCAGTTGACGGTCACAAAAACACTGTTGTCTTTGATGATACTCTCAAGTTGCCAAGATCCAAGTTGAACCCATACGGTATTGGTTTCGTTTCTGACAGAAAGTACGTCGAAAAGGCTGGCTACGTTGAACAGTCTCCCTTCACCAACAGAACCTACAAGATCATTAATGAAAACGTCATTAACCCAATCTCGAAGACTCCTGTTGGTTATAAGATTGCCATGCCTGCAAGACAGATGATCTTGGCCGATGATGATTCGTTTAACGTCAAGAGAGCCAAGTTCGCTACCCAACAGGTCTGGGTTACCAAGTACAGAGACCATGAGTTGTTTGCTGCTGGTGAATTCACCAACCAGTCTCAAAGTGATACTGGTCTTGGTGAATGGGCTAACGGTACTGATGATGTCAGAAACGAAGATATTGTAGTCTGGGCTACCTTGGGCTTCACTCATATCCCAAGAGTCGAAGATTTCCCAGTCATGCCTGTTGAAACCCACAACATTCACTTGGTTCCTTTCAACTTCTTCGACAAGAACCCAGCCTTGGATATCCCTCAATCCAGCCAAGCCTTCAACAAGTCTACTTTGTACACTGGTGGCAAGGAAGAGCCAGCTTGTTGCAAGACCAAGATATAAAAACTTTAGATAAGTTTAGATTTGGGTTTTATGGTGTATATATATATAGATTAATTGAAGTCATATGAAGACATTTCAATTCGTAAGTTAGAGATCTTTGAAGTACTAGAGGTTGCTGTTTGAGAATGACCTGGCAATGTTTCAAAAGAAGAACTATGGCTTCTCATAAGGATAGCAGGTTGAGCTGATTATCGTATTATTGTATATTGGCTACTTTTGGCTGCGAAAAGCGGTGCGGCTATTAGTGTACATAGTTTTACACATGTTTAAAATGGCAATCAAGATTAATTAATTAAACGTGACGAAATGAAAGTGAAAGTGAAACCAGCAATTGCACTTCAGGGATCTCGCTAAGGATACAATATAAAAATACTAATAATCGTCAATGTTCTCCAAACAGTAGTTCATTTCCTCTTCATCCAATGACTTGATGTAAAGGCATCTGGACAATAAATCGGGGTCGATTTCCATCTCGTAGTTAGAGGACCATTCAATGCACTGAGACAAAGACTTGACAATATGAACCGAGGTTCTGAACTTTGAAAAATTGACCAACTTTTCAGACTCGTTCCGGCTATTAATGGTAGAAGCGGTGTCATCCAAATCTGGAAAGCTTGGAGCCGCTAAAGAGATAGGAGTTCCGAAGTCTCTAGGGACAATGCCCCTTTTTATGAATGTTGGTCTTTCGGCATTGAAGACCAAATCAGAAAGGTAAAGACCAACAAATGGAATGCATCCCTTCGATGGCTTCATATGGTTAATACACAATCTAATGTTCAAGAAATTTTTCAATGGAGAAGACAACTCTTCCAAGTTTTTAAGCATCAAAATGTCACCAGGAGCCAAATTCTTCCAAGTGTATCTTAATTGTTGGACCTTTTCGGATGTGAGTGCTAAGATGACTTGCATCAAGGTTGAGAAATTCTGCAAAGTGTAACATTTCTGAGCAATGTGAATAAATCTGGAAATGATACTGATTCTTTCCTTTTGGTTCTTTGTTAAGATGATTTCTGAAATAATCCAATTGACCATCAAATTGAATCTGGCAATAACTAAATTTACACCCTTGTTGGCATTGTAGTATTTGTCGTTGACGATGATTTCCAACCAACTGTTCACGGGATTCAATTCTTTGTTCCATTTCAACTCAATCAATTCCTTCCAGTCCACTTCTTGCAACATGTCCTTCTCAATCATAGTGAAATGGTTGGCTAGCGAAGTCGAGTCGTTGCTTAACACAAATGATATATGTGTCTCGTTATCCATGACATTTTCAACTGAAAGATAGACATTATGTAATGAGTAGTTATCCAAGATTATCTTTGGAGTCTGAAATACAGGACTGGAAGAACGGGTGTTCATAGCCGATTGGTTGAGGTAGATAATACTATCATTATTTGGAGTGGAAGTGATCGGATTCTTTGCTGAATTGCTCTTCTTTTTGATTGGTGTCAATGGTGGTTCTTGGGTCATATCGTAATCTGTAAATTCAATGGCATCCTCCGTGTTGGCATTATTGATTGCGTGAAGTATTTCCTCTGTATTGTTCAGCTGCTTGAGTTCATGAAATTCCTCAGTATTCGTAGGTTCTTCGCTCTTGGTGCTGTTGCGAATTTTGATTGACCGACCGCTGACTGGCCTAGATTGCAGTCTCAGCACGGTGCCTTCGGATTTTCTACCCTCCAATTTGTTCAAGGCAAACTCTACAGGATCTCTAGATTGATATGATTCATCTGGGATAGCTGCCAATTCTTTCAAGACATTGTTGCTGATTCCAGGAATTGCTACTGAATGGTCTGATCCAGCATTACTAGAACGACCTTCTCCACCATTAGTTCTGACAGAATTCTTGTTGCTCTTCATGGTGACGGAAAAGATGGAGCTGTCTTCCATTTCTTCAGACATTGTTGATCTCTGGACTAGAGATGCCTTTCTGCTAGATTGGCCCACTTTCTCCTGACTGGCATTGAATGGCAATTCCGTTAAGGCGTACAACGTGCTGAATCTAATGCTCTTCCTTGTTGATGAAGATCTGGAAACATATGAATTCATGGACGTAGTCTTGATGTTGGCAGCTAGTTCAAGCGACTTTCTATCTTCAGCAGTCAAAGTATTACCATTGTTTCCTGCCAAAACTCGTAAGTCGCTGTAACCAGTTTTCTTTCTCAAGCCAGTATCAAGATCAAAGATCTGGTCTGAGCCATGTGAACCGTTCGAAACAGAGAAGGCTGAATCATAACTGAGGTAGGATTTAACTGAATCTCTTCTTAAAATAGAGCCAGAAGACCTTGACATGGTTGAAGTGCGTCTTGCCTGGAAAGAAGTATTTTCACTAAAGCTTATTCTCTTGATCTGCGGATACTGTGTTGTTTGTTTCATCAGATGAGGACTTAAAGCGATACCTAGGTCAGCGATCTCGGCATCATATTGAGTGATATTGCTTGGTGTTGAGATAGATGTATCGTTGGAGTTGTTGGCATGATTGAATGGAGAAAACAGACGGTTGTCTTCACCAATATTGTATTGAGCACTATTGAGCAACTTCTTTTTCTCAAGTGGCATCAGGGGTTCTGGCAACTTGTCTATATTAAGATCATCTGCTTCGTCTTTTGTGATCCCTGTAGATTCTACTAGTACGGGTCCTTGTTCATCTTCTTCTTCATCATCGATGTCTCCAGATGCCTCATTAACGTTGGAATGTTCAAGATCCAAATTCCCCTCGTCGTTCCAGTTGATACTGGTTGGTCTTTGGAACGAGGACTCTTGGGAACCAGAAGCTTCGAGTAAGTTGACGGTATTTGGTTTTCTATCATCGTTTTGGTTATTTTCCATGTCCTCATCGGTATTGATCAAATTGTCTATCTTGACGATGTTCAACTCCGATAAGTCGTTAATGTCCATGTCGCTGGCATCTTCGTCATCCAACACTCCGTCTATCTCACCTACCATAGCTGTGTTGGGAGAAGCAATCGATATTCTCGGTTTCTTAGCTGGAGAACCCATGATATCGATAGACTTGGTGTCACAATCGTCAATTCCCTCTTCCATATTTGGTTCTACATCTACGAACTCATCATCAGTGCCCTTGAGTTGAAAGTCCAGCTGCTGGGCATCGTCTTCAAGAATCATATCGTGTCCTACATCGTTACCAACATAGAATCTGATCAAGTACTCCAACTCGTCTATTATTCTGGCAGTCAAGATGTCAACTCTGCCCGTCTCTTCTTCCTCTCCTTCGTCTTCAGACGCAACGCTGATGGCATTGTTAATGAGCCTATGCAATTCTTCGTTATTGTTCTCTGTATTGGTGTAACAAGTTGTGGCTGAGTCTGTGTCAGAAATCACTACACTTTTGATTGATCTGGGGTGGCCCAATGTCTTCCTCCACCCATCTACAAGTCTCTTGATTGAGTTTCTTCTGCCCAATTCTACAGGTCCATCCCTAAAAGTAGGTGGTCGTTGAAAAGAAGGCCTTTTCGGAGGAGCAAGTATAGGTGTTCCTGGTGACTCTTGGTCTGATTTGAGGACACAGTCCATCTTTTTCACGGGGGTAGGTGGAAGTACAGATCCTACCTTTGAGAACGGCAATTTGATGTTACCGTTGGTAGAGAATCCTGTATTCTGTGGCGGTGTTTGCAAGTTGTTAGACGTTATATTGGGTTGGAAAACAGTGGTGTTTCCTATGGTGACATCTTGCTCTGGATCTTCCGGTTCTTCAGTAGCATTGTACTTCGTAGCTGAACTCACTGCCTCCCGGTTGTTCTCATTCTTTGAATACTTCTTAAGTGCTAATGAGGAGTCCTTTATGTTCATATGGTTATGTCTTCCTGTCTGTTTCAAGGTCTTTTTGGATCTGGGAGATGACTCTTGCTTCATTGTAGATGGTTTGAATAATGCATGACTGGTGTTGGTAGCTATAGGAGAACGTTTGTGTTGTTGATGATGCTCTTGTAATTCACGAATCTTGGTATTAATTGACATTCGCGATGACTGGTGCAGTAAGAGAAGGTTATTTATGGAGAACTGTGGGTTTTCCTCGTTGTTAGTATTGTGTGACCCGTCAAATATGAGCATCTTGTGATGAGCATTTGAGTCGTACAATGAGAGCATGGCTGAACGCCGATATGATGGATTTGTGTGGATAGAGGTCTCGGTATTCGACTTGGAAAGCTTCTTGATGTTGGGGATATCAGCTGCTAGAGGCAAATTATAAGTAAACATGGTGCCATTTTCGACCAAGGAGTCAATCTCAACGCCGATTTGCCAAAACTCGTTAATGAGATTCAACCAGTGGATCTTCAAATCGGTAAGAATCTTCTTTTCAAAGAACATGTTATCTTCCCCTAGATCGCTGGATATCAAGTTCGACTGAGAGATAATGCTGTTGATTGTAGAGGCAAAAATGTCACAGAGCTTGTCGTTTGAATCGAAGTCGTCGATAAAGTAGTTGATGATCCAGTGTCTTAATACAACAAATGTTCTCAACAATACTAATTTGCCTATCTTACAATTGGACTCGTCGTCAGCATTGATATATTGTAGTGCCCATATTAATCTAGTCAAAAGCAAGCTCATCACCTGCTCCGAGTTGACAAAGATACGGTAAGTGAGGAAGAAGTCACAGATGAGGTTGTAGTCGATGACTTCCGGCGATGTCAATTGCACTATAAGAGCCTTGAGTGTGGCATGGTTTATGAGTTCTGGGTTATTGAGGTCGAATTTAACGAGATCGTCGTTCCCGTCGCCGTTGGGACGCAAGCCTGGAAAGAGTCTGTCGTCGTCAAAGAGAAACTCGTTGTGCTTGTTATAGAGGAAATCAGGATGTATGCTACGATTCTGGAGCGAAATGGGCTGCTGCTCGTCAATCGGAAATTCTACTGACTCTTGGAACATGGCATGGACATTGTCGGTCAGATAGTCCCTGATGGTGGGAGCTGGCAATGCCGAATCCATAGTAAACCTTGCCTTCTATAGGGTAATTGAGAATCGATTGGAGGGTAGTCCAATGTAGATAGTGATCGTGACACCTGTAATGATGAGATGGTGATCGTTTGAAGATAATGTATGACTACGCCAAAAGAGACTATGGATAGTTGACAAGTCTTATTAATCTCCAATTTTTATTCTATCTTGTTAGTTGAGAAGCTGGCCAGAGAATTGTCCGAGATTTTTCACCTAGACCAGTTGAGATGACCTGCTCTGGTATAAATTGCTGAGGTGTAGCTTGGACCAGCTGCTGTTTCCGGTTGCTGAAGAACTTGGGCTGGGAGCGTGAAGAACTACAGCTTGCTGTTGATGTTTCCTCTCCAAGAATAGAGGGTTCAACACAATGACCAGCTGCCTTATTATGGCATGAAAGGCTCCTGCAGACTGGCATTTGAATTTAATTGTTGTTTGTTTTTGTTTGGTGTTTGTTGACAAACGCGAGAAGTGCATATGCGGTCATGTGACCTAGACGGAACTCGGGAAACGGGAGACGAGCGCAGCTAGCAGTGGCCAGAGTATTAGATGTTCTAGTTGAAGGACGGATCCCAAATTTGGATGACGTCTTTGCAGTGGGGCAAGCAATGTTGTTTCTGAGTTTGGAGCCGTTTGGACAAAGACTGACGTAGTTGAATGAGCCTGTGGAGCCCATCCATCTGCACTGGAACCCACTAGCTGCAGCACTTCCGGTCAGGAGCTGCATAGTTAAGACTCTCACTTCCGAGTTCTGCGCACATCCGGACCGTGGTAACAACGTAGTCGGCTGGGTTGCGGGAACCATAAACAAGCCATTCACCACTATACGCCTTCTATAATATGCTTACAGCTGCACGGACATCTCGCTTAGAGAGCCTGTTGCCCCATTTGGGTGGTTGCTGAGACGATGGCCTCGGGCAATAAATTGTCCGTGGTGAAGCATTTAATCTACATGTACGGAGGTGAAACAGGACAATGGTAGCCTAGCGACGGGTTACCGCATCAGTACAAAATGTGTACACTTACATTTCTACAATGGAAGATACAATACATTTGAATCTCTGTGGAATTCGCATACAATAATGACAAGATTGTGCCACAGATGACGTGGAATCTTGGTGTCAGTTTCAGTGAATCGTAGCCTTAAGGTGTGACAGATGGCTCAAATCGACAGAGCAAGCAGGACTGAATATGAGGCCGGAGAACATCCCGCAATTCCAGTTCAGGCTATCAAACTACCCTATGAGGCACCAAGACTTAGACACAATGCTGGCACCTCTGAATCACACCACAGAAAGTATATTACCCACCTATGAGATGGAACTCTGAAGAGACCTCGCGTTATGTTTCTGACATTTCGCGATGTCCAGGTTTGCTCGTCCAATTCCGGCAAGAGGCGTCTTCGTGAGTTGTTTAAACTGGGCATTAGTACGCGAATCGTGTAGATGGTGTTGTTTGAGGTTTATTGAGAATAGCAATACTGCGACTTGGTGTCATTTGCCTTTAGAGTATGGCTTTTGACCATCAGTTGGTTCAGTACGAATCACATGGTTCCATAGCCATAGTGACATACGCTACAATGATTCTGATTAGTTGTCGTACTATCGTATACCAGAGAGCATTTTCTCTATTAGTGAATATCCCTGCTATCGTGTGAAACCACGCATTTTCTATATCATCTTCTAACGGCCTATCTTCTATATAGTCTTCCTTCTCATCTTACGTCTCCATTCGACCCACTCTTTGTTCATCCCTGTAGGTTCTCTTTAATGGCATTCTTCAATGCACTAAAAGGGGACTGTCTGAACTCAGGGTTCTTCAAAACGTTTGTAAAGTTCTTATTCTCCTGCTTGAGAATCTGCTTATGGCCTGTAGCCTTATTGGCATTCGGCAAGTTCAAATTAGCCTTCGTAGACTTAACATAACCTGAAGTAGCTGCCCCAGGCTTGGTAGCTCTCCTTATTGTTGTGGTGCTTGCAGCAGTAGGAGCAAACATGTCATCGGGCAAGGATGTCAACAACTCGTCCATTTTGGGCTTCAATTGTTCCTTTTCTTTTCTCTTCCGCCTTCTCACGGCAGATTTACTGATATTACTGGAAGTGTTGAATGTGACTTTGTGCAACAACTTCTGATTGAAGGTATCTGTTTTCTGTTGTTGTTTCTCTTTCTTGCTGATTTTCAGCAATTTCAAGAGTGGATTCTCATGGAAGTGCTCGTCTTGGCTGTTATCTATCGTGGATTGCTGTTTGAATTCAGAAATCTTGCTGGCTAAACCGGACTTTCTGGAGCTCTTATCTCTCAAAGAGGTCTTTTTCCTGATTCCACCCGCCTAGACTATGAGTTAGTATTCTGGTTACTGGCGTACGTCTACTCTAGAATCGCTACATACCATTTTGTTGCTGTATGGTTTATGTTTAATAGTGGATCACCTAGTTTCCACAGTTGAAAAATTCTGAGATGAGTTTATCGGGTCGTTCTTTGTGCAGGACCAATTATGGCTGCAACAGGGTTTGGGAGAATAGTAAAGAGCGATTACTGAATAGAAGGAGACGTAAATGGGGTGAATATTTTATGTTTCTGAGAAAAGTTTTAGGGAGTTTTTCTTATTTAGCTTTTAATACGAATTGAATGCTAAGACTTTGCTAGTTTCAGCACAAAAAGTAATATTATGAAGAATCTCAAAATAATTGGAATAATCTATTACGAAAAAGCCCAAAATATGAAACACAACAGCTGCAACAGCTTGTTCCAGAAATTCAAACATTGTTAATTTTGCATTCCTATGTCTATACTCAAATTCTGGCCACGTCCTCTTGATAGCTAGCATAAAACCTCTACGATTTGGTATAGAAAGTCATAGCATCACTAAATAGCACCACTTCCACGTTGTCACTCAATTTCAACAAGAAGCCTGCTCTTAATAAATTCCCCTTATCTCCACCAACATTTTGTATACTTCTTTCTTTCCATCTTCGTCCGCTACTCTCTTTCGTCCGCTACTCCCTGGACGGGTTGCAGCAGCAGAGTCAAAGTTGCAGCCGACTGTGTGCACACCGCGATAATGAAAATTTGAAGCAGTCTTCGCATTTCATAACAAAACGTTTCCCTCTAGCAAATCATCTGCATCAATTCTCCACTATTCCTATTTTTCCAGCGCCTTTCCGCTGTGTCCCATCGCCAGAAGCAGATCACAAAGGTCTACGCAAGAAACTGTGTCTTCAATTCTCCTGAGACGACAAGAAGATTTGCATCCAGAAGTTAGGTTCTGTTAAGATCGAAACATCCGTGCCGCTATACAAAACATCTCAATCTCATCTGAAAAGTAGATTAAATCATAGCAACAGCATCGAATCACTTGCACTATTTCCACACTTCACGCCATTCCAAAACTCCATTGCCATAGATTCACAAGCAGATCTCTATTATCCTAAATCTGGAAAATGAGTAGTGATCCCAGGGCGCCCAAGAGCCCAGGTGCCGATCCTGGCCAGGTGAATGAGCTTCTATCTGACCATCTCATGGACGACATCTCCACAATATTAGATAACCACGATAACCATAATAGTCATACAGATCATACTAACGACCACAGCAATAGCCAGAGCGATTTTAGTAACATCCAAGATAATAAAACAAAGAATCTTGATTTCAAACACACTGAAAACGGGGGACCACTAGACAAAAGCCATCCGGTGACCAAAATAGTAGTAGAAAACTACGATGAAGAAGTAAATGCAAACAGAACTGTCAGTAATTCACACCTGCCTGTTCCGGAGGGCGACCACGAGCACAAGAAGCCATTACTGCTTTCGCAACAAGAACTCAGACGTAACTCAGCTCTTGTTCCTATTACTGGAGACGGTGCAGTTGCCAGTTCATCCATAGGCAATGAATCGTCAAAAATCTCAGCATATGCACGTTTAGATTTTGACAACTTCACTTTTTTCGTCCAGACATTGCAAGTAGTGCTTGGTAGAAAGAGCAACGACCAGCTACTTCAGGGAAGCCACCATGCTGTGGATGTGCATTTGTCTTCTAAGAAGGCAATATCACGTAGACATGCAAAGATCTTCTACAATTTTGGAACGCAGCGATTTGAGATCCTGATTTTGGGTCGCAACGGAGCATTTGTAGATGACACTTTTGTAGAAAAAGGCATAACAGTCCCACTACAGGATGGAACAAAATTGCAGATAGGGGATATTCCGTTTCTGTTTGTTTTGCCGTCCATAGAGCCTAACGAGGAAGATGAAGCCAACGCCACAAGGAACAAACAGTTCAACCCAACTGATGCCATTAATTTGAGATCCAACATTTACAACTCTTCCAAGTCTCCGACTCCTAAGAAATCTCCAAAGAAGGATAAGATACGACAGAATATCGACGAAAAGATTCTAGAACCACCACCAGCTCCAAAATTGCCTCTTAAGTCAGAGGCTTCTGAAAAGACAAAAACGCAGAGAGCAATGTCTATTGTTGAAGATCCTCATGGTGAAAAACACCAGTCTACAAGCAGAAGAAACTCTCTTTTGAAGATACGAAGATTGTCCAATGCTCGTAGGAAGTCTTTGGCAAGTTCTGCAAATGATGAAATCAACGATATCTTGAAGGAGTTGGGAGTAGCCTCTATAGATGCGATTAACGAAGAAGAGTTGGATTCGCAATTACAGGATCTTCTTGAAGAACATGAGAGGGAAGATACAGGGGTCGGTAATAGAAGTATGCTCAAATTTTCCCAATACTCTGAGTCGGCAATAGAGGACGAAGAAGACGAAATCGACAAGTTGGTAAAGCAACACAACTTGGAACAAGGCGTAGTCTTGGACGATGATTCTCAGAACGAGGAAAACAGTACCCATGATATTGACATGGACCTTTCTGTTCTCGACCAGGAGATCGCTTCGTTAGCACCTTTGATAGATGCACACAATCAAGAATTGATGAAGCAAAAGGAAGAGAAACGCAAAAAGCTTGAGCAGGAAAAACAGAAGAAGCTTCAGAAAATCGACCTCCAGAGAACTTCTCCGCTTATGGGAAAGCCAACTGCCCCTAGAATGGGCAAACCAGCTTCCATACAACCGCCAGCTTCTAGGCTATATGTCAATGGAGTAGGAAAGCTTCAGGATAATTCCATACCAGCAAGCACTCTTGTATCTGATCTTTCCACTCCTTTCGCTACAGCACTAGTTGGTCCACCGAGACCTCCACCACCAGTATTAGAGGCCCCAATTGGTATTATAACTGCCGAGCCAGCTACTATCAGATCTCGTCCACCACTTCGTGCTATCACAGTCAAACCGACAGCCAACTTAGCCAACTTCAGAGTTCCCAAAACAAATGATGAGCCTTCGAAATTCCCTAAACAAAAGAGAAGAAGAGAGGTCAGTAGAAAACCTCCTAAAAAAGTATATACTATGGATGAAATTCCGGATCAGTTCAGATCCAAACCAAATGTCTCTTATCCATTAATGATCATGACGGTTTTGAAGTCCGAGATTGCCAAGAATGGAATGACCATCAATGAAATAAATGAAGCAATCAAGGAATTCTATCCCTACTACAAGTACTGTCCCGACGGCTGGCAGTTCTCGATTTCTCACAACGTCAAATTGACCAAGTCTTTCAGACGTTCGGTGAAAAAGGGATCTGAATGGGTATACACTGTGGATGAATTGTACATCAACGAAAGAGAAAAGGTCAGAAAGAAGCAACAGGAGTTAGCTGCTGCGAAGGCAAAGGCTGCTGCTATTAAAGCCGAGGAAATCAAAGAAAAACAACGTCTTGAGGCTCAAATCACAACCCAAGCAGTGCCTACCAGGCCTTACACTTCACCCTACGGAGTACCTATGGCAACTACATATTCTGCTCAACTTCCCTATAAGCCTGTAGGAGGAGTATCTGGTAATGTTAATGGCGATCAGAAGCCAAAGACAATAGCTGAGCTTGCTAGTGAGATTAGAAGAGATGGAAACACTTCTAAAACTCCTTTGTATTTCAAACCTCAAGCTACAAGTCTGCTGGATGGATTCAAGCGTTCTGATTCCACTAGTTTCCCACCCAATACTACTATCAAAGAACAGTTAGCGGCGAACAGGTCTCCATCCAACTCTCAAACATCTTCAGTTAATGCCAGTGCCAGTCCAGTTCCGGCTCCAGCATTGCAGACTGCAACACAGCAGAAGCCCGGTATTGGTGGCATGAACCAAGAAACAAAGAAGTCGTTGGCTTACTTACAGAAGGAGTTGGTCAATTTGTACAAAGCTAGAAAGCTTTCGTACAATACAGCCACCACCACTGAGATTATCACCAAGGCTCTAGCTACTACAATTGCTCAGGTTAATGTCATCGGTGCAAAAGCCGGTTATGGTGACAATGCTTTGAGTTTCTTGGTTGACAAAGCTCCGCAGCAAGTAAGTAAAATTTTGGATATTGCCTTGACTAAGTCCATTAAGGAAAAGCAAGGCATCCTATCTTCTCGTCCAACAAGCAGAGCAGGCACCCCTGGTCCTTCAGCCATGCCTTCGCCTAATAGAGTAGAAAAGTCGATGGTTCCCAGCACTCAGCCTGTTCAACACCCACGACCAATTGTGCATCCAGGAGCTGTTAAAGTTGTCGAACCACCTCCAGTAGTAGAAGCTACTAGAGATGTCAAGCCTATTAGTATACCAATTGCAGAACCCAGGCCACAGCCACCACAGGCAGTTGCTGTAGCCACACCACCACCAGTGGCAGCGACACCCACTGTACCAATCGCTACCACGGAACCAATGGCAGTGACAACGCCACAAGTAACTGCAACACCAAAGACTGCAGGAGCTGTGTCCGAATTGAAAGCTTCGGTCGCTGCCATACCACAAACTTCACCTGTTTATTCAGCTGCATTACCAGGAGTGTCTCCATCTCCCGTACCAACTACAAGTCCATACAAACCCACAGCTCTAGGATCAGGCCTTTCCAGGCCACCCAGCTACAAAACTGACTCGCTTGGACGTCCTCCTAGTGCTTTATCGAGACCACAGAGCTTTGGAAAGCCTGGAAGTGGACTCTCAAGACCTCCTACTTTCTTGTCTAACAAGCCTGGATTGAGTACTACCTTTGGATCTGAATCCAACCCCGGACCCCAGCATCTTGGAAATGGCAATAATAGCAAGAGAGAACACCCAGAAGACAAAGAGGATGAGAACACGAAAAAGATTGCAAGAACAGAATGACGCTAAACATGTACTATAGAAAGAGTGACCGTGGTACTTACCACTATCATATAGAATCTCTGTATAATTAATGTAAAATATTGTTAATATATCGTCGGACGACACCATGATACAATAATAAGTTCTATGAAACCTACCTTCTGAAAGTATCATTACCTACCACTGTCGAATTCTCACCCGATACAATCAAAAGATCATGTTACTCCCATATAGCAGCCTATTTCATGTGTTGTATTCTCACATAATGGAACAGTATATATTTTGCAATTCGGTTAGTGCACTATTGATTGACACACGCCAATGTAACTTGGAGTATCGGTAGATTAATGGTGGCGATCAAATTATGAGATTGCTTGTTCTATCGATATAGGCAACATAGTACGAAATTGCAAGATTGATCTCCCAATTGCAGTGTATAACGCGTTGAGAAGTTTCACTAGACGATTATAAGAAAATTCTACAGAAAAAAAGCTCTCCAAAGCAAAAAATAATTACAAATAGATACATAGAAGCTCTACCTAAGAATTCAGAATCTACAGAGTCTATTGAATTGCATTCGACTTCTGATATCAACAATATAACAATAATAGTCATCATAGTTATACTGATTTATTATAACCTTATCAATAACATTATATCACAATGAACAGTATTGCCCAGAGATTCTCGCATTCCAACACGAGCAATGTTTTGAACGAAATCAACCAGGCACAGACTGAATTCGCCGGCACTCCTCAGTTGGAATTGGCTCCTACAATCCAATTGCCACCAATCTCACAACCGACGGATTTCTTGAGAGCTCACACTGATGATGCATCGAATCCTGACTGTAAAATCAAGATTGCTCACGGTACCACGACTTTGGCCTTCAGATTCCAAGGTGGAATTGTTGTAGCAGTAGACTCCAGAGCCACCCAGGGTAACTGGATTGCCTCGCAGACCGTCAACAAGGTCATCAGAATAAACCCCTTCTTGTTGGGAACGATGGCTGGTGGTGCAGCCGACTGTCAGTACTGGGAAACCTGGTTGGGTACCCAATGTAGATTGCACGAGCTTCGGGAGAAGGAAAGAATCTCAGTAGCAGCTGCCTCGAAGATCTTGGGTAACTTGGTCTATGAATACAAAGGAATGGGTCTTTCTATGGGTACCATGGTTTGTGGCTATACCAAAAAGGAAGGTCCCACCATCTACTATGTAGACTCTGACGGAACCAGATTGAAGGGCGATTTGTTCTGTGTCGGTTCGGGTCAGACTTTTGCCTACGGTGTGTTGGACTCCGAGTACAAGTGGGACTTGACGGTAGAAGAGGCGTTGTATTTGGGTAAGAGAAGTATTTTGGCTGCCACACATAGAGATGCCTATTCTGGTGGTTCGGTCAACTTGTACCATGTTACTGAAAGCGGGTGGATCTACCATGGAAACCACAATGTTGGTGACATTTTCTGGGACATCAAAGCCCAAGAAGGGTCGTTCAACAATGTCGAAGGTTAGTGTATAATATTAGAATAAGAATAAAGATTGAATACTGAAAAGAGAGCATATTGCAAGTGAAGCCAAAACAGGATAGAATGAATTATTGACCACTACTGGGGTAGATAAGAAACATGGTTATCGTAAAGAGCTGTGAGAGATGCAAGTTGCCGAACGCTTAGTTCTTTCATTCTAAAGTGGAATTGTGCTGTTCAATCTTTCACATTCCGTAGTGAATATTTCTCAAGGGTAAGTCAAAGTGAAAGCTCTGACAAAGAATTTCGTAGTAGAGAATGGCGAAGAATACCACAGTTGAGTTTTAGAATTAATATAGTTTTGTAAACCTCCAGCAGTCTACAGTTGAAATCTCCCAGCTTTAAGAATCACGGTTATATCCATAGTTAAGGGTCTAGCAGCTAACAATGTGCCTGACTAGGGTTGCAACCCTAGAGATGCAAATAACACGTGACCAAATTCTCACGTTTTGTGCACGACAGAACAGCCCCATAGTTAGCGTCTTCGCTATGCGCACCGTAACTGAAAAATTTTTAGAACCACTATGATAAAATTGATTCTTGATTTTTTTTAGAAGAGCTTCTCCTTTAGTACATTAAGAAACAAACAGCCAAAATGGTATGTTCAGGCGAAACAGATGAAATGGAACATGATAAGACTAGTGGGAGTTTAATAGAAGAGGGTATAAGAGAACGAATGACATTCGAGATGTAGAATATTGTCAAACGAAAAACCGCAATCATCGGAAGACATTTAAGTTTTGTCAAGTTAAGCAATAGCAAGATGAAAATGATGATCAATATAAATTCGGAGTAGCCACCCGACTGTTTCAGAGCCAAGGACAAGTTCCCAGAAGTCTAAAGCGCTGAAATTGAAAGTTTACATTTGTGCAAAGAGCATCGGCTTTTTCATATTCTTACTTGTTGATAATTGAAAGAAGCAAGTCAGCAGGCAATCCGTTCACAACCGCAATCAGAATCAACCGTACAGAATTAATGAACTCAACAATAACTTGAAAGATGCAAGCACATCTCTTGATAACTCATCGTGTCTAATCATATCATATATCATTTCAATTTGCAACAACTCAATACTAACCATTCTAGTCCGCTAAGTCTCAAAATGTTATGCGTGATTTGCATATCGAAAAGTTGGTCTTGAACATCTGTGTCGGTGAATCCGGTGACAGATTGACCAGAGCTTCCAAGGTCTTGGAACAATTGTCTGGTCAAACCCCAGTTCAATCCAAGGCTAGATACACCGTCAGAACTTTCGGTATCAGAAGAAACGAAAAGATCGCTGTCCATGTTACCATCAGAGGTCCAAAGGCCGAAGAAATCTTGGAAAGAGGTTTGAAGGTCAAGGAATACCAATTGAAGACCAAGAACTTCTCTGCCACTGGTAACTTCGGTTTCGGTATTGACGAACACATTGACTTGGGTATCAAGTACGACCCAGGTATCGGTATCTACGGTATGGACTTCTACGTTGTCATGAACAGAGCTGGTGCCAGAATCGCCAGAAGAAAGAGAGCTAGAGGTGTTGTTGGTAACTCGCACAGAACCAACAAGGAAGACACCATCCAATGGTTCAAGCAAAGATACGATGCTGACGTTTTGGACAAGTAAGCTATTGTTGTAGATTAAAACCATAATACTTTTTAATATATCAACTGTAATAGATCGGTGTAGAAAGTAGAAGTATTGAGAAATGAGTGTTGGCAGTTTTAAAACTATGCTATTGAGAAGTTAGAGGGTAAGAAGTTGACGTCAGCCAGTTAGAAGATAACCAGATAGCTAGCAGATGTGCATATATACTTAGAGAGGTAACTAAGAGACAATAGCTAGACTAGAGTAATTTAGCTATTAGATAGAGTTTTTGAGACTACCAGCAACTTTATTGTCGGAAATAGCTTTGAACAATTGTAAACAATATCCGGAGTAAACAGAGCCGTGCAATAAAAGGAACGAGGCACACCACGGATATCATCTATAGTTCTAAGGGATGAACAAAGAAGATGGATGAAACAAAGAGGATGGTCTGATGTTGTAGGTATTGTAGAGGCGGAAACAGAGCGGAATGTCTATTTCTATATATGCATAAGCAAGGAAGGTATATGACATCTGAATCATACTTGCCATTGTCTCAGTCCAATGGAAGCCATCAGATAACGCAAGGCACTGACTCGGAATACTAGAGCGAAGAGCCGGCGAGTTTTGAAAGAATCTTGAAATAGATCTAAATACGATTTATTATGGAGGCGACGATTCAGTAGCACGAAATAGAGCCACATGAAACAGGGCCGCAGAGTCTAGGATCGGCAGGAGAATTTTTGTTCAGTGTGGTGGTGTACGAGGGAGAGTGAAATTAGGAGGAGGGCCACGTAGCGAACGCCATAGCAAACCTGAGAAGTGCCGAGTGCTACAAAGACATCGTTAAAAACATAGCTGGAGGGAGAGATGAGAAACATGGCCCAGAAGGGAAGAACGATGAAAGACACGGGGGAATGCAGTAGAGTGGCTAGAAAGGTAGAGAACATGGTAAAAGTCTGATGCTAGCGAGAGATCTAGTGAGGAAGCTCCCTAGAGAGTCGGACTTCAGCAGAGCCGGTGCCGAACCTTCAGTAAATGCCGTTACCTACCACATGCTCAGTTCGAGCCAGAGGTTCGCCATGGTGCCGCACGGAACATCTGGGGCAGAATCGAGACAAGCACAAACTCCTACCACGGATTAACAGGTACATGGTAGGGTTTGGGCCGGTAACGGCTGCTGGAGGGAGCCTCAGTTGCAAACATAGAAAAGGACGCACAGGGTGCTGGTACCATGTACACAATCTCTGGTGGCATGAGGACGCCGTGAATCTGAACCTACGTACTCATAGCAGTGGTGGTTCAAGAATGTCAACCAGGCTTCCGTGAGAAAATACTTCAACTGAAAAAGATGGAGCCGAACATCCACACGGAACAATTTGTCTGGGACAAGGCATTATGAGCAGCCAGTATGCAGTGTACGATAACAAAGTGAAGGGCAAGGCACCAGTATAATGGGATTCTTTTATTCTATTATTACCGCGATCCTATTGTTAGGCTGAACTGTCATTCTGCAATAATCTTGTGGTTGCAATCTAAGTTTTATTTTGCAGTAGAGCGTATGACTGGCTTGATTCTTGTAACTGGTGGAAGCACCTTTCTGTATGTAACGGTAGCTTTATACCATATTGTCTCTGGACTTCGCTGTGTACAATAGCCAGGGAACAATACACTGTACGGTACAGTAATACAGCATACAAACCAGGAGACAATATAGGCCGTCTCCATAATCGCTGCTGAACTGGGGGTTCGTCGTCTCTGGTGTCTCACTCCCGGTCCCTTGGAGAGCTTCCCTCACAGACTATCTCTGTGCCCCCACAATCATTTACGAGATTCCTCTGGCTCCTGCAGCGGCACCGCAGTAATCGTCGCTGTGTGCTTTGCTAGCGAAATTACTGACAACTTTAAAGGCAAAAAGTTCGTATCTCAGTGTGCGCGCACCGTTTCTCCAAATACCTATTCCGGCCAATAATAATTGCACTAGGTTTTTATTTCTGATTCTACTGACTAGCATCTAAAAATTGTAATATTTATTATTTCTGTATTGTATTTCTTATATAAGGGCTCTTTATTGTCAGACTCATCCCGGTGGCATATGGAGCCAGTATTTGTTGCTTCTCTGTAAATATCTTACAGTTTCCCCCGAGAGTTTTCTTTCTCCAAGGCCGAATCTTGCAATACTCACAGTTGCGCATCTCAGGATCTCCCCTACAGTGCCAGTATCTTCCACAGTCCTGTGAATCGCAGGTCTATATACTGCGTTTAGTGATAATCAATCTACGTCTTCGGCGACACTGAAAAAGAGAAGCCAATCAAGAGCAACAGCGGTACAGCATTTTAACTTCGTTGCCTTCGGTAGCTTCTTCTAACAGCATTAGTCCCTGTCACACGACAGTCATTCCACATGGTTACCATAAACTACGAACCCTTGGAGCACTTGCCCTACCTTGACGAAAGCATTTCTCCGGAAGAAAGATCGCATGTAGAGCAGCTCATCCGCGTGGAGTTGACCAACCAGTTCAGCAATCAGAACTTAAACAATATCAACTTCCATCCCAATCCTGCTAACGCGGAGTCGAACATAAACAATATCAATACACATAACGCTAATACCAGTCGCCAGAATCCGTTGCATCCTATGGTTGACCAAATTCTTCCACTTCCTCAGCCGTCTGCGCTCCGATTGTCTCCTAGTCCCTTGTTGAACCAAGAGATTGAACGTTATGAGCAGGAGCAGCTCGAAGAGTTCGATGACGACGACGAAACCGCTCTCCCGGCCAACATAATACATGGTGGAATTGACATGAACAGATACGCAGACTTCATCAAGGAAGGCTCTTCTTCAGGGGAATCCGAAATTGACCGCAACAACTTGTACACTACGTTATCGTACGCTGGACTTCAGGAAAGAAACCTTGCGTTGTTGTTGAACAACAACCATGAGTTAATGCGTTTGCACCTGCAGCATTTGCAAGAGTTGGGAGACGTCAAAGATGAGTATACAGTCAACCTCAACTCCAAGCGACAGATGGTAGAAGAAGTAAATGTTATTAGGAAGAAGCGGCAGATGGTCAACTTCAAGCCTGTCAATGACTACTTGAACGAAAAATGGAAGGAAGGGATAAAATCGGTCGTTGACTTGGGCATTGAGGCTACAAGGATGGACATGGATATGAACTGAAGAAGACGCTAAGAATTGATGAAAAAGAAGGAAGGTAGAGAAAAGTAAAGAAGAATAAAATAAAGAAGAAAGTAAAGAAAAGGAATTGAGAAGGAAAATTAGCAACACAATCATCTATTCATTACTCACTTTTCACTGTTTTTGTATTGTACGTTTGGTTTCTATTCCTTTTGGTATTATCATCGGGTTATTTTTGTTAACATATATGTATAGAGAGCTATATTTATATCTGCGGTTTGCTCGGGTTGGGTTTTCTTCTTCTATATAGATTATGCTTTGTTACGAATGTTTATGTCGTATAATGAATTGTTTGTTGCATACCACTTAATTTGCGTATGAATTCCGCTGGACCTGTTATTCTGGACTATTTTAAAAGAGTTGGAGCTGAGGTTTGCTCCTTTTTCTTCCGTATCATCATGTCTGACTTCAAACTACCTACGTTGACAATACGTGGACATCCTTCTCTATCTTTTTCCAATCGTACGCATTCCAAACAGTAGTATGCTGGTGTTCCCAATTCCTTGTCGTCACCAAGGTAGTTGGCACAGAGGATACACTTGTTATTCAAATGACCCAACGAGCATTCATGACATATTCTGACTTTGGTAGTAGGCTTCACGTAGGAATCACATAAAGGACACCGTCCTTCGCACGCCAGACATACTAGGCCTATGGATTTACCAGGTTGTTTCATACACTGTATGAGATCGTATTGATGGCGAGACATTCCTGATGTAATGAAAGAGTGAACAGAAATCTAGGAACGAAATAGTTCTAGATCAATTTGATGGAAAATGTATGAAATATAAATACAATGGAAGATGGAACACAATGAAATTTGAAATATGATACAACGAATAATCAGATATAGTACATGTGCAACAATTTGTACAATGTGGAAGTCGTCTTCTGGTGAAGATGAGATGATGGATTGCAAAATGAAATATTTGAATATTTGCATATTGCGCGAGCTTGCTTGAGAAATCTCACTGGCTCAAGGAATTATTGCCAGAGAACACTACATACTACCAGTAGCACATGGCACCAAGTACACAGGGATTTCTCTTTTTATTCGTAATCAGTACAGAATTTCTAAACGTTAAGGAATTGTTTTTACCGAATGTCTACCGATCATTAGCTGGTGTCTCATCATTGCCATACCCCCAATCTATTCTCAGGTGTAAGAATTCGCACCCATTATCATTTTTTCCTTCTCCCTGGACCATTGCTTTCCCATCTTTCTGTAACCAGACCATTTTCTCCAGACCTTTCTGCTAAAACATTTCAAGATTACTTCAAATCCAAGAATACGCTCAACAGGACCGATATTTAGCAAACTCCAACCTCCAGCCAAATGTCGCTGCTGCCTGATCCGAACGACACCGAAGAGTGCACCATCTGTCTAGAGCCTATTCTCCTCACAGACGATATAGGCTCCATCGTCTCATGCTGTACAACAACCACAAACAAATACTATCACGACAAATGCATTCTACAATGGGCTAACAACTCCAACAGTTGTCCAACATGTCGTCGTCGTTTCTACAAAATCAACGTTGCTTCAAGAGCCCTGCCCCACAAAGTGAAAAGGGTGGTCTCGGTAAAGGATAAGCTACTTCCAAACGATGCCATCAACAGCATTCCTCGGGCTTACGTGATACCGGCAACACGTCCCATGCCATCTTTGCAGTCGATATCACCGGAACCCACTCCTGATGAGGATGTGGACTTTGACTGCGTGCGACATTCACAATCTATCACTACAGGCTTCTGTACTATATGCTCTAGTTCTGATTATAGATCATCAATCCGCAATATGCTATGCTGCGGATTTTGTGGTTCCAATTTCCATCTTCGTTGTTTAGGAATCTCTTCTTCGGCCCATGCTAGCCATATGGTTGGCTGGTGTTGCCCCATCTGCGATAGTGATCAAGATTTGGTGGTTCTGGGTTCTACAAATGCCACCATGTCTCTGGTTCGAGATCCTTCGACTTCCTCCAGATTAGCTTCGGGAATTTCTAGGTCAACCAGATTGGCTACTAGCATAACCAACTCATTCTACAGAAACCATAATATGACAGGTGTAATCAATATGGGTATATCTGATATGTCGTTGCCTAATATGCCTAATGCATCTAATTCGAGGCTTGTGATCCACAATAACAATAATGAACTCGACGACGACTTTCTCTACCATAGCAACGGCAATGACAGCAATCTCGTGGATAACTCTCTTGAACCTGAAATACACTCAACTGTGATCAACGGAGGCGTGAGGCTACGCAAAGAACAAC
>JAJMAP010000075.1:0-54477 GCA_030572695.1 Scheffersomyces illinoinensis | reverse complement strand
CGTTCTGAAGATACGTGCTTGATTTACAGACTAAACCAGCTGGGAAGTGGTAAATTGCATTTTGAGTTTGCTGGTGCTATACAAGTTTTACTGAAGATTATAGGACTTGTAGAAAGAGAAGGAAGTTTGATGGTGGTGACAAATAGTCATATCGCAGCATACGATTTTGAAAGCGGTGCCATTTCCGTCATGTATAGAGCCACCAAAGAAAGCATCAGACAAGCGTTTGTAGATGGAAACAAGATAATAGTCAAGACCGATAGTATCAATAAGGACATGGTGCTGATCAAGAACTGGGAAGTTGTAGACCCTATGACAACGAAACAGACTACGGCAATCCCTGATTCAAACAGCAACACAGTTACAAAGTGGCTGGAGATAAACCAACGAGTAAAGAGGAATAGATTTAATAGCCAGAGAGTCAGCCTCATAGGCTCAACATCTTTCCTTACAGACGAGTTTACTGACACTTTCGATATGCGAAAGAAATCCAAGTGAATTTTACGAGGGCCAAAAACCAAAAAATGGAAATAATATAATAATGATAATAATTTCATGTATTAGGCGTGATGATAATGTACAGTGGGATAGCAAATATTTACAAGTTTGAGTGTAGGTTGTCAATGTTCAACTCTTGGACTTCTTCTTTGGAGCACCCTTGTTTCTCTTCTTTCTGTCCTGGACCATGTGCAATCTGTAGGCTTCTTTTGGATCCACTAACTTCAACTCTGGGAACCATTGCTTGAAGTCGGCAAAGGTTGGCATCGAGTCATTGACACCGTAGTACTTCACCAATTGTGGTCCTTTCAATTCTTCCTTCAAGATCTTGGCTCCAGTCCTCTTGCAGTTGGGGTTCCAGGCATGGCCGAAAATGTTGCTACTTAATTCTTTGACCTGGTTGAGTCTGGCCTGGGTTGGCAACTTCTTCAACATCGACATGTCTGGGAAATGAAGGGATAATACCTGTAGGGTAAAAACTGTATTCGTAATTTTTCACTCTTTACTGCTATGTTAGTGATTTTTTCGAGAAAAAACGGTGAACGCACGACTTAAATAGTAGAACGGCGGTATTTATATAATAGTTACAAAAGAGATGGTGGTGGAGCAGAGAATGTTACAATAGGTAACTCTAAGTTTCTACCCTGGGTAAGCCCTACGTATTGTTTACACAAATTTCTATGAAATTCCCTCTTCCAGTATAGATTCGGGACTTTTGCGTTGAAATTAAAGAAATGCACGTGACCAAAATTTATCATCATTACAGGAAGCTCATATTGGGGATAGAAATGGTCATCAGGTGAAAGGAAAATGTAGGCAATTCCGTGAAAGGAAAATGTAGGCAATTCCGATAAAGATGTCAACTGTACAACTCTCGAGAAAGTCCACTTGAATTCCATGTTCAAGTTACTTACTAGATTCTCTTTTATGCTTGAAAGTAGGAATAGATTATCCAAAAGGAAATCGCTAGTTATGTAGATCTAAATTCTGGGACTGCATGTACTCCCGCTTTTCACAATCTAACAGTACTGCTTGACATTACCAGGTACAATTTGCTGTGATGAGGCTGGTGTTCGGGACAACACGAGCAGATCCAAACATCAGAGTACACAATGGTAGCGCTGTGGCATTCCAATTGAAATAATGAATTGAGACTATTGGCGCAGCTGTCGGCAGCGAGAACTTTAGCGATTGGGGTTTTCGCAGCTAGTAGAGCCCAGAACTTATCTCGTGATAACAACAGGACAAGACTAGGTCAAGAGAAAGGAGTCAAAGAGAAGGTAGTTACCAAAGGAAAGAGACAGGACGGACAGAAGCTCTCCTTTATCTTGTACTATGAACGGTTAAGTCATGATAGTGGCTGTACCATGAACCTAGCCACTGCGCCGCACGGTACAAGACGAGGCTGTACCGCGATACAATGGGGACGGTGGCAGATGGTGACAAGAATAGACGTAGATTCAGTCATACTGTCGTGAATCCGCAAGTTTTGACTTGTCAGATTATGCAGAGTTTCGAAACAGCTACTATTGTAGTTTCATTAGTCCTGAGCAGCCTATCTGATGTAGTGGAGATGGTGGAGACGGGAACTATTTCATTTCGGACAGATACAATTAGTGAGAAAAAGCAAACAGATTTCTACGTATGAGCAGAAATTATAGCGCAGGAAACGCAACCCACAGAGGGTAAAGTTAATAGTGAAAAGTATAACTTCTACACGGCACCAGCACGAGCTATAAATAAATATGATTTCGTTCTCGGTTGCCATGTATTTATTCCTTCTTGTCTGTAGGTTTGTCCATCTCTAATACTTGTCTTTTGTCCTGTCTGTTCTACTGCCGCTACTTCGTGCTTCGCTAGACTTCTCCATACCGGAACTGCCAGACGTCGCTAAAATCACTAAATCGCTACCATCATACTCTGCTGCGGATAGAGACTTCACTTTGGTACTACGATTTTCCACGCTTATATTGACTCTTTCTTGTCCTACGTCTTTTCAACTCTCCTAAGCTCAAGCTGGTTTCTTTCTTGTCCTTGAGACTATACTCTCTATCTCTACTGTGCAACGTCCTAACCACTTGCTAACTACTATTCTTTCACAGTGCTCACCTACATATTTAACTACTGCGCAAATAGATGCACATTTCGAGCCCATTTACCTACGCTAATACTCCATAATTTCCGGTAACTTCTGCATCGTTCATAGCAGACATTCTGGAGTCTCAATAGTACCATACATATCATAATTGTTACAGCATGTCTCGGAAACATCCGGTTACTCCGGGCATCGCGATCAGAGCTCCTACCTTGCTGACTCTACAGCTGGAGGAGGAACAAGACATTGTCCAAGAGCCAAGTCTGTCCCATATTCATACACCCAAGGCACGGCGTTCGTCTCTTGCACAGCAGTATAATCCAAATCGCACCTATTCGCCTCCTCCGGCGTCTTCTTCAAAGACTCTTTCCAACAATTGGATGCTATCTGAAGATGGTCACAATATCCAAAATTATAGTCAAACCCATAACGATGTCAACGAATCTCATCCTAGCCACAGATATAGCTGGATAGACCATCGAAGCAGGCATACACGTCTGCCTTCGAATTCAGCAACAAAGTCTCATAACAGACATTCGCAGTATTCGCATCGTAGTCTTCTTCATCCTCGATCTCGATCAGCATCACCAAATATGGAAACTAGGTCATTTATCAGAGAGGCTGCCGATGAAAACGACTTTGAAGCTCTTAAAGAAGGTCTCAGTTTTGCTCTTGGTGACTCGGGAGGTGTAGGAAACTGGCTTCCTGTAGGATCTGATTCTAGATCAGAGAGGTCAGCTTCTCCCTCTAATGAAAGACATAGTCATGAAATTACTTCTGTTCCTTCTCAAGATGTAAATCAGACAGCACCTGAGTATGGAAGCTATACGGATAACATACCATTGGAGAACTTGGCACCGTCATACATTCGTAGACCCAGCTATTCTGTGCGTACCAATAGCAACGTTTCACGTGCTACTTCAAAAAGTCTAGTTGATGAGAGCCTCATGGTACCTGTAATTACACCCACTCGTTCTAGACCAGACCCAAATCTTGTTGATGTCAACGTAAATCCAGATAAGCTCGAGTCAGGAGATTATTTGACTGTGCAACAACTGCATGTACGAGATGGCAATGCTTCTCCCACAAAACTCAGTAGTGTTATTGCCAGAATATCCAATCGAATAGCTGGAACAGGAGCACAAAGTGCTTCTTCCAATGCCCTGAAAGATGATCTATCAAAGACCATTCACCTTAGTGTTAATGAAAGTGCATCAGACTACCCTTTGGAGACTCCCATATCAAATAAGCTGTTTTTTCATCACGACAATCTTTCTCGAGCCAGCAATAGATTCAATGTTGAAACACCTCGTATGGCACACTCTCATCATTTTACTGTAGACGATGAAGATGCAACGGAGGATTTCAACAAGACCTTTGTTTCTGATGGATTAGGACTATACCTACTGGAAGGACAGCAAAGTAAAAACTCTCTAGTAGAATCGGCAGAGGGAAATCTTGACATAACAAATATAAATACTCAAACTCCAGGTCTCATTCATCAATGGAAACCACCACAAGAAGCCGTCACCCCGTTAATGCTGCAAGGTGACGATGAAAGTAAGAGATTTGCTTCTAGAAATTCCTTTAAAGATCTCAAATCCATGTATTTATTCGGAAACTCACTTTTGATTTTTGGACCTGATTCAAAAATAAGACGCTATTGCCATAAAATTCTCTCTCATTACACCACGAACGTTGTTCTTTTGATCCTGTTGTTGCTACAAGTCGTGTTGTTGGCTTATAGGCAATGGAACCCCATCAAGTTGAATGGATATTTTTATGCTGGCTACAATTGGGCTGACTACGCTTTGATAGCCATTAACATAGTCTACACGTTGGAAATAATGGGAAAAGTCATTGCTTATGGGTTTGCTGACGACCACATTATGTTCCAAGAATTGGGGTTGCGATACCCGGAGAATGACCTCAAAGCGATGTATTTTAATTTGACATATCTAAAAAGGTTGTTGTCGTGGATGGGAATCACGAAGTTAATCAAAAGAGAAGATAAGTCTTTTTCATTACAAAAACCACCTCACGAGAACAAAGTCAAGTTTAAAGATGACGACAATGGAAGTTCGAGTGATGATCCTGATATCAAAGAAATTGATATCGGCGGACCGATTAATACCTACACTGAAGACCACTCGAATATAAATCATTTAAAGAACAAGTACAAGGAATTTAATCTGCATCATGACAATGACATTGACAATGACAATGATGTCAGAACATCAGAGAGTGACGATGAAGAAATTGGCCTTATGGATGCTACTGTCTTACCATCTCAAACTCTTGAAGCTCGTAACACACTATTATTAAGAAAGTCCCAATCAATAGATAAGCTTAACTTGAAGAGAGCCTATATTAGAAACAGTTGGCATAGAATTGACTTCTTGTCCATGATCTGCTTCTGGATAGCAACACTACTTTCAATCAACCATTATGATGCTAAGCACCAGATTATGATTTTCAGAGCATTGAGCTGTCTTCGTATCTTGAGACTCATCAATTTGACAACAGGTACTACTACCATTCTAAAGGCCTGCAAGATTGCAATTCCTCAGTTGATCGATGTTGCGATCTTTATTGCTTGTTTCTGGCTATTTTTTGGAATTATAGGCGTGCAATCTTTCAAGTCGTCTTTAACAAGGCAATGTGTATGGACCAATCCCGATGACCCAACCGAATCATATATTCAAACTGAACAGTTCTGTGGTTCGTGGCTTTCACTAGATGGTAAAACACAACCTTACATTGAACGAGATGGACTGCTATCGCCGGAAGTAAAGGGTTACAGGTGTCCTGTGAACTCAAGATGCATCAGCGGTGATAACCCATACAATGGTACAGTAAGTTTTGACAACATCTTTCAATCGCTTGAGATGGTCTTCGTTGTTATTAGTGCCAATACATTTACAGATATAATGTACTACACTATGGATTCCGACAATATGGCAGCTTGTTTGTTTTTCATTGCAACTATCTTCATAATGACAGTGTGGTTAACAAACGTTTTCATTGCCGTTATTGTTACATCATTTAACATTACCAGAATGGAAGTTGCTGAAGAGAAGAAGAAATCGAAAGATGGCAAGAAATCCCTCTTTTCGAATAATGAAAAAGAAGCCATTTACAAAGAGAAACTCCAAAATCTCAAAAATCAAAATGTTTTCTTGAAATATTACTACCAGTTCGAATTTGTATTTGTTTTGCTAATCATCGTTGACCTTTTTGTTCATTGTTTCAGAGAATACGGTATGACTGATAGAAGGCGTCATACCTTGTATAGATTTGAAGCTGCCTTTACTATCGTTTTCATGAGTGAAGTAGCACTCAGATTTTGTTTTCATTTCCCTAACTGGAGACTATTCTTTGGTTCTAAGCGGAATTGCTTTGACCTATTATTGGGTGTTGTAACTTGTGTTATCATTCTGGACCCAGTGAAGGACAAACTAGGGCACACATACTATTGGTTAACTGTATTTCAACTCATGAGATTTTATAGAGTGGTTTTAGCAACGCGTTTCACGAGAGACCTTTGGCTTAAGATCATGGGAAATGCGAAGGCGTTGTTTGATTTGACATTGTTCTTCTTCATTTTACTTTTCTTGGTTTCAATAATTTTGGCTAGATATTTTGAAGGTGGCATCCCACCTGATGCTATTGATGATGTTGACTTTCCAATGCACACTTTGCCAAATGCATTTATTTCTCTTTACATTATCACCTCAACCGAGAATTGGACTGATATATTATATTCTCTTCAAGAACACGCTACAACTACTTCTTACAGAGCATTCGGTGCCATTTTCTTAATTGCGTGGTTTATTTTGTCGAACATGATCATATTGAATATTTTCATTGCTGTTATCGCAAAAACCTTGGAAGTTTCAGAGGAAGGCAAAAGAAGAAAACAGTTGCTTCAATTTATTGACAACATGACAGATCGTCTTCAGAATATGGAAACTGACACTGGGTTGCTTACTAAGTTGAAAGAAAAAGTTTTCAAAACTAGAGGCATGAGAGATGAATTACAAACCGCAGTTGTGAATTTGTTATTAACGGGGACTGCTGTTAATGATTTCGTAGATTCAGAAGAGGGGCAAATCTCAGACAATGAAGAAATTATGGAAGTCCCCAATTCCAAATGGAAACGTTGGGTGAAGACGAGAACTAAAGGAGGAAGTAACTTGTTGATGAATCCTTTCTTTGCGAGAGGCAGAGAAAAGCCAAAGTTTGCAATTGACAATTTTGACCCCGCCAGGTTTGCAAAAAATATTATGACCGAAAGAAACTTATTGATACATAATCAGAACAAGTTCTTGATAGAAAACCCTCGATTCAACTATGTATTCTATGTAATGGGTCCCCGACATAGGTTGAGAAGATTCTGCCAACGTATGGTAAAGCCAAGTCATGGGCAAAGAATTGACGGAGAAGAACCTTATGGCCCAGTATCTGAAACTATTGTAGTAATCATGTTTTTGGCTACTATTGCGTTAGTTGTTACAGCATGTTACTTGACCCCTCTCTATAGAAGAAGGATGGTAGCCTTGCACGGACTTTACAATTGGATATTTTGGCTCGAAGTAGCATTTAATGTTTTGTTCACGTCGGAGTTTCTCATCAAGATCTTTGCAGATGGTTTGATTTTCACTCCTAATGGCTACATGAGATCGTCTTGGAACATGATTGACTTAAGCGTTTTGTTATCATTGTGGATTGAATTCTTTGCTTTCATCAGAAATGATGGTAACCTTTCTAGAATTGTGAGGGGCTTGAAAGCCTTGAGAGCTTTGAGACTCTTGACTATCAGTGAGACAGCCAAAGCAAACTTCCATAATACTCTTATTTCAGGATTTTGGAAGATCATTAATGCTGCATTAATTTCTCTCTGTTTACTTTTTCCGTTTTCTATTTGGGGGTTGAACATCTTTACTGGCCGTTTAGGCTACTGCCTCGATGGTACTTCAAACATGCTGTCGTGTTTCAACGAATACTCGAACACAGTATTTGATTGGGATATCCTTAGTCCGAATGTATACACCAATCCACAACTTGAATTTAATCGGTTTAGTACTGCATTCCTGACCTTATTCGAAATAGTTTCGTTAGAAGGTTGGGTAGACTTACTCCAGAATGTGATGGCCAGTACAGGAGTGGGAACACCCCCAGAAAAGAACGCTACTCCAATCAATGGAGTTTTCATTATTCTATTCAATTTCACGAGTATTATCTTTATTTTGACATTGTTCGTCTCTGTCATTATCAGCAACTATTCGAAGACCACTGGTAGAGCCTATTTCACTCATGATCAGATTGCTTGGTATCAGGTAAAAAAGATTTTGCTGCAAGTGAAACCATCGAGAAGAAAGGATGCTGCACAGTTGTCCTTGTTTAGAAAGTTCTGTTACAAGATGACCGTAGAAAAGAATCGCTACTGGAACATTATACTAACAAGCGTTCTATTTTTACATGTTCTTGCTTTGTTACTTGAATGTTTTCCATCTTATTACACGTTGAACAGTTTTAGATTTGCCATTTATACTATCACAGCAACATTGTTCACTGTCAATATAGTCATGAAGTTAATTGCACAAGGTAGATCCTTTGTTCGGTTCAAGTGGAACATTTTCAATTTGATTGTCTCAATTGGTGCTTTCATTACCTCTTTGATTGGTATGAACATAGACCAAGATAGTGTCTTCATTAACATTAACAAGTTATTCCTAGTGGGTATGTTGTTCTTCATTATCCCAAGAAGTAATAGATTGAGCCAATTGTTGAGATTTGCATCTGCAAGCTTGCCAGCATTATTGTCGTTATCCTTTACCTGGATAGTTATGTTTTTGGTGTTTGCAATTGCTTTGAACCAAATCTTTGGTCTAACAAAGATTGGTCCTAATGGGAACGGAAATTTGAACTTCAGATCCGTTCCAAAGGCAATGATTGTTTTGTTCAGATGTTGTTTTGGAGAGGGTTGGAACTATATCATGGAAGACTACACATTATCCCTGCCATTCTGTACCACCGCCAACAGCTTGGATGATAGTGACTGTGGAAATAAGCAATATGCGTATATCCTTTTCATGGCGTGGAACATCCTTTCAATGTATATCTTCTTGAATATGTTCGTTTCGTTAATTTTGGATTCGTTCAGTTATATCAACCATCGTTCGCACTACAGTAATTTGATCAAGAGAGAAGAGATTAGAAAGTTCAAAAGGTCGTGGCAGAAATTCGACCCAGAAGGTACGGGTTATATAAAGCCATTTCTTTTGCCAAAGTTGTTGCATTCTCTTGATGGAGCACTTTCTTTTCATTTTTATTCAGGTGTCTTAGAGATTCCAGTATTGTGCAATCAGTGGTTCACAAGAAACAACATCAATGACCCATACGATATTACCGTTCATTACGATGCTATTGACCAGACATTAGACTGTATGGACATTCCCAAGATCAGGGAAAGACGGAAGGCGTATGAGCGTTTTATTGAAGAGGCGATGTTGAACATGGAACTTAACAATGACCCTGGCATTTCCTTCTCGCGGTTGATTTTGCAATTACCATTATACACATCCTTTCAAGCAGGTCAGTGCCTTAATTTGATTGACTTCTTAGAAAGAAGATTGTTGGTTCAAAAAGTTGAAAAGAGATTACACAGAAAGAGAGTCTATGAAACTATTGCTGCTTATGCTTGTCGTTGGAAGTATCAAAAAAATCAAAGACGTGGGGTTAGAGACACAGACATTGCTTTTGACAAAGAGTTGCAGAGAAACAGTTACTTGTCTAATGCAGAATATAGTGCCCATTGGAAGTCGTTGTATTCAGATGATGAGTTTTCTCTTGATGAAGCTAAGCTACACATCCGTGACTTTTCCGACACGAACCAGTTTTTGAAACCCACTACAGAAAATGAAGGAGCAGCAAGTGGAGTCTATGTTCCAATCTCGAATAGTAATCACACTAGAAATAGGAGCAGAAGTCCTCTGCGTTCGGTTCATAAGGATTCTGATAGACCGAAATTGTTTGTCCATATACCCAAGGATACATCGTCAAGTTTAAATGAGTCTACTGGATCTGAAAGAATACAGATTTCTCCATTTTTAAGAGAATCAGATGGCGATCAGAATCTTTCCGTGATGGAATTCTCAGATATCGGAGAAGCATTAGAAGAATCATCCTGGGGAGAAGCTTTACATCATGTTTCAAGCAATGAAAGACGAGGTCATAATCTTAGAGATTAGTTAGAATCTATAGACAAAATTAACGAATTACTTTATTATTAATCTAATATACACGGTGAATCACTTAGTCAGTTTTCATATCATTCAAACCTAAGTCTTCATTTTGCTGGAAGGATCTTTCAAACTCTTCGATAGACATATTGGGGTCATTGTCTGGAGCGTAGACATTTTGGATGTACGAAGAAGCCAATGGGTCTTCCACAATAATGGTAAATGGTATCTTACCGTCGATGGCATCTTGCAATCTGGCGAAGAAACTAGTCCACCTGGACTTGGTAGCTTCATCCATGGAGTCGGATGATTGACTGAACACTCTGGAGTTCAACTCTTCTGCTACTTGAGTCAACAAACCTTCAATAGTGGTGAATCTACCTCCTAAAGTTCCCGGAGTCAAGTCCAAGTTCAATTCTGGAATTGACAATCCACAAGTCTCACTCTTCAATATATCTCTGGCCAAGTCTTCAGGATCGGTGATTTTCAAGGTGATCTTCTTCCCGCGAGGAGGAATCGCTCCACCTGTTTTGACTTCGTTGGACTTATAGCCACAATGGTCACATACAGTCGACATCAAGATGACGTCTTTGAAGTGAGGAATGTTAACAGTCTTCATGTGAGTTGAACATGGCTGGAAACAAGAAGAACAAGTAGCCTGGAAGGTTTGCACTTCGTTTTCAAAATTTTCAATTTCAGTTTCGTCAGAGATAAAGCCCGTAGATCTTGGGTTATGTTCGTCATCTTTTTCAGAGCTCTTATTCAAAGAAGAAGAGATGTTCTTAGAGGTAGCGTTTTTCTTATTGGCCAATTCTTCTTGCTGGTGTCTGGCCACATCGTCAGCCGATATCAAGCCCAAAAACACATTTTGCTCGGCAGTTCTGGAGTATTCGTACATGGCCCACTTATGACTGGGCTCACCTGGAAGGTATTCAATCCACGAGTTACCAGCTGGATCGTCTATAGTGAAGGTCAATGGTAAAGTATTGGGCTCAGCATTAATAAACGATCTAATCTTGGCAATAACTTCTTTGATCTTTTGGTAGATTTCTGGTTGCATAGTTTCTCTTGCGGGTTGATCGGACTCCAAATCTTCGATCATTTCTTCCAATAAACCCTCAACGTTTGACAACTGGCCCCTCTTGGGTGGAATCTCAATGTCCAACTCTGAGAATCTAACAGAGGCAGTCTCAGACTTCACGACTTGACGATTGAAATCTTCTTTAGTTTCAATTTTCAACACGTACCTCGATCCCTTTTCGGCTATTTGTGCAGCTGGCTGGATTTCGCTGTTCTTGAATCCGCAGTGGGAACATTCAAAAGACATCAAGATGATTTCTCTGAAATATGGGATCTTGGTCAAAAGCATTCTTGTGATTCCGTTCTTATGACAATTCATGCATAACGACTCGATTTCCTGAACTGGATGTCCTTCAGCATCCTCTGCTCCGGTTTGTCTGACTTCGTTGCTTCCAGCAACGTTAGTTTCCTGATCATCGACCTCTTGAGCCTGTTCACCCACGCTTGTGAAGAGATCTTGCGGTTTTTGTTCCTCGTCGGCAGCCATAATTTCTGTCTTTTGCTTCTTGTCTATATGCGAGTCGAAGATGTTGTCGCTGCTCATGCTTATGACACAATTACGGCCAGAGTCAGGTATTTGGGTGCTTATTAATAGTGCAAAATGGAGAAGTTGATCTTACTAGAGAGATGAGATAAATTTTCCAGAAACTTCTTAAATGCACGTGAATGGTCATCACATGATTTATTTTGCAACCATTGCGATTTTTGCAGGGCAGTAAAGGTTCATAGTACTAGTCTTTCTAGGATCTCGGGCAGCTTACTTAAACTGTTATGGTAGAAGTCAAAAATGTGGAGATCAATACTTGTGAGTTTTTGGACGTTCTAGAAAAGCCCAGCAATCCGAAAGCTCGTAGTCCCATAATGAAGCCACCAGGGCTGTAATCGACAACAAACGAGTGCTAGCAAAATAGGAACAGGTGCAGGTATTAATTTGATTTTTGTGTAAACTTAGAATTTGGACAATTAGCAGATCGAGCTGTCTTTGTGGCACTTTGACTCCGAAGCTGCTCTGAATAGAACAACGTTGGATTGGCCTCGAAGTCAGCAGAAACAATATTAGGGTACGAGACGGACCCCACCGCTTACATGCTGTTTCAGGCTTCTGTCCCATAGCAATTTCATGAACGGAACAGACTTTCACGTGACAACTTGTCTAAGCAAGATGACGCTGCCGACATCTGGAATTATGGGACAAGGGTGTTGACTAAGCCAGCGGTGGCTGCAAGAGCCAGGATAACCCCAGATTGTTAGCAGAGGACAGAAAGATCTCTATCAAACCAGGTCAAAGTCTTGAAGCGGATCAGATTTACACTTGAACTCCAAGATGCTTGTCACTGCGCATTTTGAGAATATACGGCAACTTCAAGGGAGTGATGAAACTGCCATTGTAAAGAGATATGGGGTTTCTTCTGCCGCTACAACTCTGCACCGTAGCCGTCGATACTGTGGTCTCAGTGGCTTTCGGCTCGCTTCGGCTGGGTTGCACACGAGCACGTGACATGCCATCGTTATCGGATCAGAAAGATCTAGGAAGCTGCGTTTACAGCTGCCTTTCGCCCAATTCACAAATGGCACGTCTCAAGGCGTTGGCCTGTTCGAGCTCACATGTGACAACGCCCAGATAGTTGTTAGGTAATTTTGGATAATTGTATCGCAGAGGTGTTTCTTTATTTTCACAACGGTGCAAAAAAATTCTTATCTGTGTCACCAGAGCCAGCCGACATAGACAGATACAGATACGGTCACAATGGTGCCGTTTGTCTGGCTGAATCTAGCGTGCACGTCTTCCACAATTGCCTTTTTGGTTTCGTCTTTTCATCCTGCGGGGTCGACCATTTCAGACTATGACCTCGTTAATAATCCATACTTTGCGATTCTGATAAGCACAATGCAAACCACAACCAATTTTTTTTCGCTGCAGCCTCCACCACAGTTGAAAAAAATTGTTTGCGAATTGCAAATGCGGCTGCCGAAAAAAACCACTTCATTGAGCTTTCAAAATCATCCAAAAGGTAGAAAAATCGCCTGAAAAAGCCAGAACCAGTATGAGACACCTTCTGGCTATGCGCCCATCCAATAACTAGCTCTTTATCTCTCCGTTCATGGCCTTCTATGGGGCCAAAAACCGTCGATATTCAAGTACGGCATATAACCAGCATCAACTCTCGTTCTTGTATGCACCACGCAGAGATCTCTGTACCAAACTGTGGTTCCTGTGACCAACACCACCTTTTTAAAAAGAGATGTTTTTGCTCTTTTTTGGACAGACTAAGTTTGAGATAGTGTTCATTGCCAGGAGACGTGTCACAATCTAGAACGTGTTGATATACGGGTCACGCAGGCCACTACAATCACACAGAAAGCAAAATAGCCTTTCTCGTATCCATAAATATTTATTGGAGTCCACTCAGAGCATTAGTCTCATCACACTTTACTATTTTTGTAACTGCTTAGTAGTTTAGTTTTGTTTTATGGCATTTTCACCAAAATAGTTGCTCACCACATCATGAACTTACAAGAGTCATGCATTCCTCTGGAAGGGTCGTCTTCCAACAAATTCGACAGCTTGCTATCCACCGCCAGCAACAGTAAGTCGTCAGACGAGACGTCCACGAGTCTCCGTCACATGATGACCTACACCAGTAATATGAGTACAATCAGCAACATCACATCTGGCAGTAAATCAAGCAGTATTAACAGTATAGAGTCCTCCAAAACTTCATTTGTCAGTGAAGTTGATCTGATCCCCTTCACCCGACTCGAGACTCCACCACCACCTCCTTCAGCCGAGCTGGATGTTTCAGTAGTGACGCCTTTCCTTGTGAAACACATCAGCGACCAGCTGTTAATTCCTAAAGACAACTTTCACAAGTACTGCTACAGACACAACCCGGACATCACTTGCAACAAACGGACGGATGAAGACAAGATGAAGAAGATACAAAATGCTTTGGATAAACTCCCCTCCAGGGACCAAGAGGCGATAGCTCATGTGTGGTCGATTTTCTCCGCCGCACCCAGTGCACATCGTCAGATTATCCTCAACGGGATATTAACTCAGTGTTGTTTCCCACAATTATCGTATGTTGCACAAGAGGTATCGTCCCTCATTAGAATCGATTTCATCTCCACTTTGCCTGTAGAGATCTCGCTAAAAATTTTGTGCTATTTAGATTGCAATTCTCTTTGCAACGCGGCCCAGGTATCCAGAAAATGGAAGTCTTTAGCTGACGATGATAGAGTCTGGCACCACATGTGTGAACAGCATATAGATCGTAAATGTCCCAACTGTGGCTGGGGTTTGCCTTTGATGCATATGAAGAGAGCTCGTGAAATGACTGAAGAAGACATCAAGCCTATCTTAAAGCGTAGGATAGAAGAAATTACAAGTTCGGCTAATAATGTGGTCTCGTTCAATGCTGGTCAAGCTCCTGCAGCCACATCTTCTACTTCCTCTTCTTCTCTTGAATCTTCTGAACAAGACGTCAAGAGAATGAAGTTGAGCTCATCACAGGAACTGCCACGGCCCCAGAAGCAGTTGAAGAAGAGGCCATGGAAATCTGTCTACTCAGAAAGATTTAAGTTGGAGAAGAACTGGAGAAAAGGTATTTACACTGTTAAAAAGTTCTTGGGTCATACTGATGGAGTCACATGTTTGCAATTCAACCGTAAGTACCTCATGACTGGCTCTTACGATACAACCATCAAGATTTGGAAGATAGAAACTGGCGAATGCTTGAAGACATTGACTGGCCATACGAAAGGAGTCAGATCCTTGGTGTTTGATTCACAGAAATTGATTACTGGTGGCCTTGATTCGACTATCAAGGTCTGGAACTACCATACTGGACAGTGTATTGCTACTTACAAAGGTCATGAAGACGCTGTGGTATCTGTAGATTTTTCCAACAAGTCTATTGTGTCTGGATCTGCTGACCATACCGTTAAGGTATGGCATGTAGACTCAAGAACCTGCTACACCTTAAGGGGGCACACTGACTGGGTAAACTGCGTCAAAATCCATCCACAGTCCAACACTATCTTCAGTGCTTCTGACGATACCACCATTAGAATGTGGGATCTTCAGAACAACCAATGTTTAAGGGTGTTTGGTGGAATGGATAAGAATGGACATATTGGCCAAGTTCAAAGTGTCATTCCCTTTACTTACAAAGAAGAATTGATTGAAGATGGAAGTGAAAGTGAAAGTGAATCCAACCATTTGCACAGCTCGAGTCACAACCGTACTGGCGGAGGTTCTATTTCGGGTGCTGCAGCAGGAAATGATCTTACTCAGAACATTGACGAAGTCGACGAATTGCCTTGGAATCCTAACTATCCAACGCATTTATTAACTTCTTCTTTGGATAACACCATTAAATTGTGGGATGTGAAGACTGGCAAATGTATTAGAACCCAGTTTGGACATATCGAAGGCGTGTGGAGTATTGCTGCTGATACTTTCAGAATCATTAGTGGAGCACACGACAGATTGATCAAGGTGTGGGACTTACAGAATGGTAAGTGTTTGCATACTTTTGGAAACAATGCAAGTGTCAGCTGTGTTGGTTTAAGCGATTCGAGATTTGCTGCTGGTTTGGAAAGCGGGGCTGTGAAGATGTACTGTTTTGACTGAATACAGCTTGTGACTAATGATTATTACTAAAATTTGTACTATATTTTATTTGGGTCATGTTTAAGAACTACTGAAATTTATACTATATATTGGGATTATTGGGTATATTTAATGGATATGTTATATCTAGAAAATGAGTAGGCTGCTGTAATCTGTGAATTCAGCGGGAGGAGCTGCCTTTGTTTAAAGTTATATCTAGAGACATGGCATCTAGAGCATCTACCCTTTCAAGTGATTCTTATCTAGCGATACTTGAAAATATCTACTTCAAATTATTACGTCATTTATGAATACGCATTAAAAACTATATAAACCGATATGAAAGTATCAACGATCGTGATGTTAACTCGCATTGATTCATTTTGGAAAACTTTTTGAACTCGATAGGTGGAAAGTTATGTTTCAGAAACGTTAAGATGATAAAGTCGTAATATCAGATGAACAAAAAGGGAAAATAAAGTAATACTATAAAGAGCCATTTGGAAATCGTAACTCCATGGTTAATATCTTTGAGGTGGTTCAATAGTGCTCGAGAAGTAGGCTGTTTTATCATTAGTGTATAATTCTATACTACTTCTGAGCCAGTCAGATGATTGGGGGAAGTGAAATTTAAGGAATGTGATGTTGGGTATGCAGCAGTACCGTTCTATAAGTAGTCCATGAAATGATATAAAAAAATTGTAGCTGGTAATGCTGGGGAGTCTAAACTCCAAGGAAAGAAGAGACTGTGTAACTCTTTTTATCCTGCGTGGATTCAGATTCAGTGGTCGATGTAGACGAAGCTGAGCATGGAGGATGTGCATTTCCATGCTTGGTTTGCTTCTCTTGTGAGTACAACGGAGAAGATAAGCGGTTGAAGTTGTCTGAGGAAGTGGAAGTAGTCATATCATCGTCATTCGTAGATGGAGAAGAGAAAAAGCAGTAATTGTCAAGCAACTCTTTGTATGACTTTGAATTCAAGAAATCCCTTGATTTCTGAGGTATGACATCAGGTGAAGAGTCTGGAGAAACCTCCCCATTCCCAGTAGAAAAGGCTGGTTTCGGAGAGCTGAAGTTTGGTAGTGTTCCACCATGCTTTTGGTTGAACTTGATCTTGTAGCCAGAAGGTGAAGATGGTACCACTTCATGTCTGTTTGGCAATGAGTCCGTTGATTCGAGGTACGCATTCGAGGTTGAAGAACCTCCCGCGTTTCTACTTGCATGGTTGTTGTACGAAGATAACAAAGGTGACGACATGTAGAAGTTGTTCTTCACAAAGTCATTGACATCAGACGAGGAATTGTCGTGAACGTAAAATGGATCCTCTTTCTTGCCTACAATTGTCGTTGCAGGTTTCTCGGATGCAACAAATGACTGTTGCTTCTTCTGGTTACCCTTCAATTCGATCTGACTGTCAGAAACAATTCTCTTCAAGTAAGAAGAAGAATATTTTGGCTTCTTAGCATGGTCCTGAATCTTTGGGTTAAATTTAATGGCAGATCCTACAGACCCAGGTGTCTTGATTGTCTTGATCAACTTGATGACATAGTTCTTGAATCCGTTGTTATCCCAAAAGTCCACATTGTTAGCCACATACTTAATACAGAGCTGATAAACCTTTTCCTGCGACTTTTCTGAGTTAGAGTCGTTATTGTCGCTACTATCACTTGACTCACTCGAGGAGGTCGATAATCTAAAGCTATCAAACAAATTCTCCAAAGGGACTTGGAAGATGAATCTGTCGTAGTTATTTTTCTTCAAGATATCTGGTCTATCTGGAGCATAGAGGGAAGGAATTTCTATGATTGTCATCCAGTTATCCAAGGAGTATCTAACTGTGAGGTACTTCTCAAAAGCAACATTCTTTACAGCTATATGACCCAAGAGATACTTCTTGTCAACACTGATAAAAAGTCTCTCCAAGAAGACAGGAACTTCACGCTTTATTCTGGTATCGTACGACAAAGGCGGGAAGTTGAGCAACTTCAACTGCCAGTCGATGTTACGAATAGCCTTCGCCCTGGGGTACTTGGTTGAACCGGTAGAGTTCAAGTTGAAGTTGTTGTACTCTTCGTCATCCTCATCAGGATTGTTGTGGTTATGATGACGTCTATACTTGGAGTCGTGACCGTTCAGTTCATCACCATCCTCGCCCTCGTCGTCATAGTAATCGTCTGTGCTATCATCGTCTGTCTCCTCCTCACTGTCCAAGTTGATTCTCTTGACGAGAATCTCGGCTCCTTCGAGCGTCGGAGAGTTCGAGGCCGAAATCGCTGTGGGCCGGTCTTTCTTTTTGAAGTAGCGTACATCATTGTCGCCTCCAAAGTGAACCTGTTTGTATGTGGGTGTTGTTGGAAGCGATTGCGAGCGCTTCTTGTTGAAGTAAGTAGCATTGGGATCTTTCAAAGAAGGTTTGACGAGTTCTCCTGACTTTTTACGAACGAGCTTGTATTTATCGTTAGAGATAGAATTGATTGCATCTACAGGTGAATTGGGCCCCGAAGGAGAATCAGGGCCATCAACCACTGCACTACTAGGGTCATTGCTGTTGTATTTTTCTTCTACTGGAGAATTTGTGAGTGATTGGCTTTGTTGAATGCTGGTGTTAATGGGTGGATAGGAGTCCCCCAAGTGCGAGTTCAACAAAGAATTCTGTCTTGTTGGATCCGTAGCCTTCTCTAGGAGTTCTTTGGAACGCGATGGTTTATGCATGAACCGCATCGAAAGTGGCATCTCGTTGTACGACTCATCTGAGTGAGAATGGTGCACAACAGAGGGAGCTTTAGAGGGGCTTGACGCTGCAGACGAGTCAGAAGAAGAATCCGTGTGAAGTCGCGATGGAGCAGGCTCGTATGTGAATGAATGGCGCCTACGTTTTGCGTTGACGACTTCTGGCGGCAATGCCAAATGTGCTGTTGCCTTGAAGGGGGAATATGACTCTGGGAACTCTGCTACGGGAGAGGGAGAGGACTCATTTTGTGACGGGGTAGCAGGGTGGATGAGATGTTGTATAGACCGGGAAGGTGTAGATGATTTTGTAAAAGGTGTAGATGTTGGTGTTGCTGTGGATGCACTGGGCAAGATTGTGGTGGAGGGGGAGATGGATATGGAAGCTGCAATATCTGTAGGAGAAAGGGGTGCTGCTGGCGAAGAATCCGGAGGATTTTCTGGGGAATTGACTTTGGCAGAAGACAACTTGATGACTGAGGCTGGTGCTGGAGCCGACGATCTGTCCATGACGTGGGAAAGACTTGGAGTTGTGAGATTCTGGGGTTGTGGAAGAGATGTGGTGGGGATGGTGAAAAAAGGTGTACGATAGGGTGATGTAGGAAAAAAGATTATCAAATAGCCCTAAAAGCGATAAGACTACCAAAAATGAGAAACACAGAAAATTCACCACCCAGATATAGGAGGTAAGATTCTACTGTTGGAGGAACCGAGCCTGATCGGAAATGGCTTTGAAGCGAGATATGAAGCTGGTGTGAAACAGCCGACAATGAGAGCGTGGAATGGGTTCCCTGGATTTCAAACTGAATAATTCGAGACTGGGGATACCAGGGAGACAGTGGCACCTAGCAAGCAGGAGAAGGTTAGCTAATGTCGCAGGGCGAGAAATGTGTGAAAAATTAGTGGGATGCTTTTTATGCTGACGCGCTCACTTAGCGGCGGGTTGTAAGGGATCTGTCAGGGATGGTGGGGACAGCGTAGAGGCGTAAGGGATGGCAAAATGAAAGGTGGGATAATGACGAAGACAATATATAGAGTATCTTTAGGATGACTAGAGGAGGCTTATAGGATGTGGCTATTATAGATGTAGATGCCAATTGCTAATATTGGGGCCAGGCTTGTCACGGGATCGGATGAATATAACCCAGTTAGTGTATTGGTGGTGTTCAGGAGGGATTTACTAAGTATTTGAAATGGCAAAATAGCCTGACTTGATGATTTTATGGAACCGAATGTAAACAGTTTCAGATGTGTCGTGGGATTTGTGGGACTTTGACTAGGGTGTAGATATGCTGATTTATGAGTAGTTACTGTAGCCCGTACTTGTCTCTCTGTATGTTTCTCTCAACATATGAGGTGGAGTGTAATTCGGAAAGTCTAGCTTTTGCGAGTAGTAAGAGTCTGGGCGTGCTAGAACGGCAGGTTAGTATGTTAGTCTGAGGGTGTGTTATTTTTGAGCCTCGGGCAGTTGAATGTCGGCGGACTTCCAAGCGATTACAGTTTGGTATAGTGCTTATCCAGATATAACTGAGCCGATCTTAAGGTTCTGTATGGCTAGCGGCTAGCGTTGGAAAATATGGATTTGTACGTTCACCGAACCGTTGCCTCAGATCCTAACTCAATCGCCCTAAAATTAGGAAGCCTACAAAAATTGCAGTAGCTAGTACTTGAGGCTCTGGACTATAGTTGACTCTTCTTACTGATATTTACGTACTTCGTTTAGTTATTGTGGCTGCACATTGGCCAAATTCCATTTTCTTCCATACTCTCTACATATATATCTTCTGCTGGTGCTACCTGGTCATCACTACTACTACTACTAATTTTGATCTAGCTGCTGTTTTCTCTCCCTACGTTCCCTTTTTGGCGGTCGAACCATACTGTTTTTTCCCTTCTTGGAAGTCGGGTCTACGGTGGACCCATCCTTCAATGCAATATCTCTGAGCATGGCTCAAACCAGTTCCCGATGATCACCCGGCGTCTCCGTTCCATCACGAGCTTCAGTCATGCCTGCACTGGTGTGAGTCGCGCTGCTGCATCCGTGCGGCTCGCCAGCTTATCCACCTGCAGCATCAGTGACAATAACAGGTTGCGGAATGTCGTCACTGTAAGGCTTAAGCCGATACCAAGCAGCTAGTGTCTCTGCAGTGGCTGAAACTACAAGGCCAATCTGCGACTACTTCGATACAAACCAACGCTTATGGGAATGCTTTATTTTCTGGGTGTACACCCGAACATATCTATACGATTTCTATAATCTGTCGTCGTAGCCTAGAAGCTCCTAATAAATAGTGAGTATTTTCTCATGCGGGTATTCTGCGTTTTCCCGATGGCTGCAATTTTTGCGCAGTGCGCCGTATGACCTACAGCTGATTTTCATGTTGCAACTTTTTCTCTAATTGCGCGTCAACATACAGCTTTGCTCCATATCTTCACATGTCAACACTCATCCTTTATTGTCTGTTCATAGTTCAAGCCGATAGACACCATTGTAGCAACTGCCAAAGGAGTAGCAAACTGCCCCTCCTCCCAATAACACGATACTCTTATGGCCTTTTTCATCCAACACCCCACTACCAAACCCTATAAAGATAGGCGGGCTGGTTTTTGTGATGAATTCAGGAATTTCAACGCAACGAATCTCACGAGTTTCAACGTTGTATGTCACTATATTGCTCAAGTTGGAGAACACGTGCCGAGGAGAAATACCTCCGACGACAACTACCTTGTTTTCTCCAACGAATTGCACCTGTGGACCTATTCTCATCCAAACATCACCTTGCGCAACAGGTGTAATATGAATACTGGATCTGTCTTCTCCAATGGTGAATTTATATATTTGATCACTAACAGTAGGAATAGTCTCCTTCTCCATCCCACCAACAATTAAACCGTACTGCCCGTTATATGCGATGCTGCAACTCTTCAAGTTGGCGATCATGGTCTCCGATCTGTTCTGCATAATTTTCAACGGTCTAGATTCCTCGCTATTGATGTCATAAACCTCGAAAAGCAGTGCCCCACAATGTTCCTTATCTTCTGGTAATCCACCGAATATTAATACTTCACTATCGCTAAGTCTAGTGGCGGCATGTCTGTATCTACCATTTGTAATATCTTTCAATTTCACCCATTCATTGCCATGCAACTTATAAACGTCGCTTAGAGCCATGCCGGGCCTGGTTCTGCCCCCAATCAAGACGCACGTACTATTCAGTAAGGCAGTTAATGTATGACACATACGTGGCGGAACCTCGCCTGTAAAGTTCCTTTCGCTTACGTTCCCACTAACGCAATCGTAAATATACAGCAAATTAGATCTAGTTTGACGTAATCCTCCATGCACAAGAATCTGATTATCGTTTATTGCCGTTATCGCAGGAAACTTTAATTCGAGCAATTCAGAGTTGGCCCTAGTATCTAAAGTTAATTTAACGTTGTTGTCGAAATCATTATCGTGACTCACTGTTTGTTGAGAAGCGGGGTCTGCATAAATAAGTTGGTCTTCTCTCATATTTGTAGCATGGACAATGACATAGTGTTGGCAGAAGATAATAAACTCTTCCCATTCGTCGAATTCTTCAATAAGTTCTACCCTCGCTTTCAAATTATCGTCAATTAAGCATAACCAATTTTCAAAGAGGTTTCTAACTTCAGCTAACGGGTAGTATCTCTTGAACCTTGCAATTTGATCTTCCTTCAAGGGGTATGTTTGTACGCATTGTAAAGGACTTCGTAAGTGGTTGAAATGGTACATCATTTTGGTTGCAAATGAGTTGAATTCTGTGTTTGGTAAGATCTGTTCGAGAATAAGAAAATGGGAATTTGATACTCTGGAAGAGTAGTCTATAACGGGATCTGCGAACTCAGGTTTCATGTATGCTAATGAAACCTCTGCAACGAATATTTTGATTGAATCAGAAGATGTGCCAACTAAATAGTCTAGTTGCTGCTGAAATCTAGTAGTGTCTTTCAAATCACACCCTACCAACTTGTACTTTTCAGCACTTATGATTAAACCTAAATCCTTTTCTGTATTCTGCAATTCTCCAATAACCTCTAGTATCTCCGGGGAATCGTTGATCATTTTCAATTTGTTTTGCACTAAATCTGGGTAGTCTATGTCAATAAAATGCAAATCAACGTTCTCTCTCTTGTTCTTGGATAATGAGAGCAATTGAAACGGTAAGGGATCGAATCCACAGCCCAAGTTTATAATATGCACTTTTTTATTGGGGTTCTTCTTTATAATTCTGGTTACCATTTGTTTGATGCTCTCCATTCTAATCCAGTAACCTCTGTTGATTGCCGGTGATCTTCTCTTTCCTTTCTTTACAAAATACTTGAACCATTCACCCATTTCAGGTTCTAGTTTATTGTTATATAATATTTCTACACTTCTCTTAGAAACAATGGAAGAGTTGTTGGTTCCTTGGACTTGGAGATCATCATATTGCTTTCGTCTCCTGTCTTTTTCGATCTTCTTTCTTTGTCTTGCTAGTTGGTTAGCGTCTAATTCGGGCTTGCTTTTTGCCGTCATTCTGAGTAGTCACACAGGTAGCTTCTACTATACTGCTTATCAAAAAAAAATGAAAACTGTGTATCGATATTTGTTCAGAAAGGCTCATACATCAACATCTATGAACATTCTAAATTTTTCAGTTCCTGTACATACCCTCAAGCGATGTGATGGGAAGGTTAATCATAGTCAACGAACTATTTTGTCAAAATCTAGTATACAAAGGTATATAAAACTATATAGTTGGACATTGGGTTTAATGCGACTAATGCTGTAAATTAGTGGAGAAACTCTCTAGGTTTAAATCGTTTTGAGATTTTGCTATATGTTCTTGAACTGTTTCTGTAATTCTGCATCGATTTGATCTACTCTCAACTTCTGGCACTTTACCAAAAAGCTTGCCGCTGCCAAGGTGCTTTTCAAGTCTCTGGTATTGTCTCTTACAGGCTTTCCTTCTTCTGGGACGATTCTGTCTTTCTCGATGTTGATACCTTCACCGCACTTGATCCAGATCTTACCATTGATTCCAACGGCAATTTCAAATTTACATTTGGACGCCAATTTCTCCAAGAAAATGCTATTGGCATTGAATAAGAGTTCACGAGCAAAATTCAAATTTACCTCGAAAATGTATCCAGATTCATCAAGCAACCCAAATCCGCCTTCTTTACCAGTAGTTGGATCAATACACTCTAATTCAGTTTCTATTTCGGGAATGGCTTCAGAGACTCGGGCATATACGGCCTGACCAATTTTGAGGTTGGGTCTGTTCTTTTTCGTTGCATTTGGGAAAGCCATCATCGAGAGTAGAACCGCAGGAGAAAAGTCTTGCAACTGAACTTTGTATGATTCCCCTATGACTCCAGTCACAATTCCAATAACAAAGTCATTTGTTTGAGGGATGTATCTTTTAGAGTTTGACTCGATGTAGACAAGCTGATTCGTTCCTGCCTTGCTTTTCTGAATGTTTATGAGTCCAGCATTGGTAGGTAATATGTTCTGCGTTTGAGGATTCTTGTAGATTCCTGGTCCAATAGTCGTTTTGATAGAAGAATCCATATCAATGGGAAGAAAGTCTCCCGGTATTATTAAGTCTCCTGACATCTCTGTGACTTTTGGAGTGATCTTACGCAATATGAAAACAAATGTGAAATGATCAAGGAAGTAGAATTTATACTTTGAGTATGTCTTTCAAGATGGATGTCTCACTCTCTGTATAAGCCATCACCATTTTCCAAAATGCGACATGCACGACATTTTACCCTACAACTCCCACATTCTATAAATGTTGTATTTGGACATTCTACATTCATACTATGTTCTATTGATTGGTTTTATGCTATTATATGAGTCTCTAATGTAGACTACTGAGAATAATCGTTTTGTCTTCAAAATACTCTCTCAATATTTTCCCATCGATCTGGGTACTCGATTCCGAATTTTCACTAATTGGTCTATAATCCTGTAACAAGAGTAGTGTTTCGTAGTCAAAGTGTAGTATGGAGCCTTCATTGAAGAAGTCTAAAGTTTCAATATTTCTCGTGTACATTTTCTGCACCATGGTGTCGTCAGTTCGGGTAAATGTGGAGTTTTCCAGTTCACTTCTTTTAGTGGGGTAATGCTCTGGTCTAATTAGTGTCGTGTTGAAGCTCTTGATAGGAGTTTCAAATGAATCTTTGACAGATCTAGATGCAAAACGATCGTCTCTCAACTGTTCTGTGAAAGGATTGGACCAGGTCAAATGTTCTTGGTAGAAATTATGTCTCCTTCGGAAGAAAGAAAATAATCTCAACGAAAAATATACATTTCTCTGTAATAGATTATCTATCCGACAATCAAACAATTTCTGATGGTATGTATTCTCTTTCTGAATTGTTGTAATATTGCGATCAAAAAAGTGGCAATTGACCGGTACTTGGAAAGAAATACCAAATAAATATTTGCTTGCAGGGAATACAGAATCTAATGCCGAGGCGATAGAGTAATAGTATAGGTATAACGTTGTGCTCAAATCGTTAATAAATGCACTCTCTTCTGGGTACTCAGAATTGCAAATGGGTCTGAAAGTAATAGTTTCTGAAGGAAAATTGCTGAGCCATTTTTTTAACCCTCCAAAAATCACCTCTGGTGGGTATGTAGATACAGATTTTTCGTTTCTTTTCAGAATCATCTGGGGCAAGATCTCCTCCTCTAAATAGGCTAAGAGTGTCTTGTAGCGATAACACACCCGTTTATAAGATTTGGATAATTCAGGATCCTGAAATTTAATGTTCTGATTCTGGTAAATGAATCCTAACAGTTTGAAATTGTCGTTAAGTTCGTAAAAGAAATGCGGGTTGTATGATGGGATGTTCACGCTCAATATGTTAATATGGATATTTTTGAGAAGGAATTTGAATAATGGACTGGGCTCTAAGTTGTGTTCATTTGTAAATTTGAAATACATCTGAAAGACTTTAAAAGCACCCCTTGAAGAATTAAAGTATCTATCACTTTCAGATTTGAACATGAACGTAATAGCTGTCAAGTAGCTGTAACAGTATCCGAGCATTGTTGTGTAGTACTCAATTTCTTCGGCATTTTCCTTAGTTGCTTCAATGGAGTGAAAATGGCTAATGGCCGCTCTCAACTTTGAAAGAGCCAATGCATGCGATTCAAGACAACGTAATTCAAATGAGGTAATATAGTTTTGTAACCGCTGGTAACGAGAATCATACTGATTAATGTGCTGGAAAAAGATTAGAATAACAGTCCGTCCTAAACACAGAAACGTATCAAACAACACATCAATATGAGGACTATTGCTTTCTATGGACATTATGAAGCTGCGGAAGTGGTCTGCGACGCTTTCCTTGCCGTTAAATATGTTAATATCTAAGTGTAATGGAGCTCTCAATTTGTTCTTAAACGGACTAGAACCCCAGACAACCTTCCTTTTGAAGTTCAACTTCGCAAAAGTCGTTGGTTGTACGAAGCCTCCCAGTAACATTCTGTTCTCCACAATGCTCGGAGGAGACGAACCTGAATCATCGCTGGTGTCGAAGTCGTTGATGACCCTGAACTCATTGGAAAAGTTGTTCATTGATAGATTGTTGAACTGTAGTGGAGGATATGCAAAAGTAGGAATTCTCAACGGCAACTTCATAAGCTCAAACTTGAACTCCAATGCAGCGGCAGATGCAACTGGTGATGCATTTTTGAACTTACGCGAATCTTTATTGGAAGAGGTAGGCAATCTGTAATTCAGGTTAAGCAACTTGTTCTGACTATCTCTGAGTGAGTGCGTTAAGCGAATTCTATCGATTTCCTGTTGGTCCAAGCTCAAATAAGAGCAGGTTTCCTTCTTACCCTTAGCACAGTTTCCACATATGGGCAAGCTTTCGTTACATCTAATTTTCTTCCGTTTACAGTTTAGACATCCAAGCTTAGAGTTTGTGTGCCTTCTTCTGGTAGAGGCCCTAGGAGCCTGGCTCTTGCCTTTAGTCATTTGGTGTGAGTTTTCACAATTCCGAATTCAGTGAAATAGGCTCAAATGTTGATTTTTGCTCGCAGATCAACTTAAAGAAAACGTTCAAGCTAAATTATCATTGAAATGGTGGTGAGAAAGCGCAGCACGAAACTTGGCAACAATACCGGATCTACTTAGTTGTTTCTAAGTGAATTTGGCTAATTTGTATAGTGAATTATAACGCCGTATCACAGGAAGTGAAAAAAATTCTCTCTGAACGGTAGGCAAAAGGAAAGATGTCTAAGCACACTTTGCCAAAAGCTTGGAATTCGGGGAGGGTAAACGAGATTTACTTACCCGAGATGTTGTGCCAAACTGCATAAAAAAGCCGCGTGGTCACGTGAGGCATCGATTTCTAAAAAGGGCTGCACATTCGAGACGACATTATCGGACATCGGTGCTAATTGGGAAGAACCTCCGAATATATATTTTCATGTCTGGCGCTTCTCTATGTGGTTCCTATTGTTTCGGATGATTTGTCGGGCTTTGATCCGGAGAAAGATGCTGCCCTAAAAGATTTCGATGAAACCTGAAGCTGCCCTACGCATATAACTATAAATGAGAGTATGCCTATTGCACAGCGAAAATTTGAGCAGTTATCTTTTGTCTTGATGATCTTGGATATTTAGCTTTTTCGACCAAGTGCTATTTTTCTCTGTGTTTTTTTTGTTCTTGATTAGAACGAATAAATGTATTCAAGAACTAAATAATACTATGATAAAGGGTTCCTGTAGGTATACTTCCGACAATTTTGCCTCTTCTTTCATTTTGGATATTATATGAAAAGTTCTGATCAATATTATGTATGTTTCTAGTGTCAAAATGTACTCTAGTTGTGATAAAATAATTTTCGTTATGTTCCTTAAGCTGAGGTAACCATGCTGTTTTTTGTTTTGTCTTGCATTTTTTTGGTATTGGTAATGATCTCTTTCTTCAGTTTATGTTAGACCCAAAAGAGATCCTAGTAAGTTGTATCACAAAAAAAATATGGCAGATGCTTTAAAGTAGGGTTCTATTAAAAAGGTACCTATTGCAGTCGGGGCAAATGGGAGTTTTTCAGAAGGAGTTATGATGTAACTTATCACCACGTCTTTGGATTGCGCTTGAAACACCCCAGCAGGAACAATAGGACTAGAACCGGACATATTCTCTTATGCTCCATTAGGTAAATAGTGTGTTGCTTTTGAGCTCTGGGTTCTGCAGGAAATGGAGATTATTGTCTGGAGCAGGGATAAACTACCAACAGCCGTTCAAGAGTTCAGAACATGGCGCATGGTTACAAGTTAGAACGCCTTGTGACAGTTTATACTTATTGGAAGTACAGTTGTTATTGTCAGCCCACTCGTTTGTAGATTTTCTTGTTCATCTGCTTTTGTTGTAGGGCGATCTTCTATTCCTTAGTAGTTGCTTATGTTGAATTAGAAATTAGCTTAAAAAGTATGTCAATTTGTGATATGATTTGACAAGGGAAAATATTTTCTTAAGGGAACAAGATGGTTGTCGAAGATTCTTGATATTTTGTAGCCTTGGGTTCTGTTTGGGTAATTGGCTTGTACGTCCATTAGTGTTCTTGGAACTAAATATTATATTCGTCACATGGAATTGTTTTTGCGTGCTCATACATAATGTATCCAAATTAGGTTTCAGCAGCAAGGTACGGAGTCTGATGAAATGATTTTCAGGTTACCTTCAATTTTTCACCGCATGCTGAGTTAATATCACTGTGACTATGTCATTTCATATATCACTACTTTATAGTAAAAAAAGCGTCTTGGAAAGAAAACATAAACTGCTAATCATAATGCATAGTTCCCAAAACCGCTGATCTCTCTTGTGCATCACTCTCCCCTTGATTACATTGTTGCACCTAGTTTTAATCTTGAAGACCTCTGTTTCAGATATAAAGTAGTGGCTTACTGCTGCCTACTAGCATTTTAGTTCCTGCCTGTGCATTTGGGCATTTTCGAAATCAAAATTGCACATCATATCGAAATAACTTCTCACCACCGCAAGCCTCCTAAATTTCTTCTTGATTAACTATTTTGTGTGTAAGCAGTACAATCATATCATACAAACTCCGTTTCGCGGATTTGTCGTACATACTATAGCTTGTTTTAGTGTAAAACAACTACCTATCTTAAAGCGTTCGAATGCAACTTTCTGTTCAATTTGCATCGAAATTCCACTAATTACTCTAGGTTTATCGTAGAATAATGCATATTTGAATTCCATTTTAGAGCGGTACGGATCTTACACGAATTGGAATTAAGAAAAATTAATTCGAAAAAAAAAAGAATAATAAGTGTTCCATCAATTCTGATACTGAAAACTAAGATAGTCCCAAACCGTACCAACCCTGCAGAAAATCACCTTACTTCTGCACCACAACATCTTATTTTGAATAAGCAGAACTTCAATACATTTAGTTTAATGCGGTAGTGTCTCCGGTTTTGCCCACGACTTTTGGTTGTGCTCTCATACATGGCTTTACATGTTAGCCTCGCTTATCCATTGTCCATTGATTAAGTGAAGCCGACGATCTTCAATTACACAATGTGAACTAAGGGATCAGATAGCCTGACATGTATTGTAGGCTAAGCCTGCCAACACAAACTCGACATGTTGCAATTGCAATGGGCGGCCATGGTTTGTTCATCTACTCAAGTTAGCATGCTCAAGCGTCCTTCGTGCAAACTGCAACCCAACATTTCGCTTGCCTTTAAAGTTTTGCTTCAACATCTTTGCTGAAGACGCAGCTGTCACTCCCTCGTAAATCTATTTCCTGTTCGCGACCTCTGCATATGTAGGAGTCAAGCTGGTGTTCGCCCACAAGGGTCGGACATTGATAGAAAATGACCAGACATGGATATCGTCAATCTTTTGGGCACCGAGGGGAAGACATCTGCTCGTGTGTATTGACTAGGTCTTCGGAGGAATGTAGTTTTGTGCACATCAATTACGAATTTATTTAAGAGTAGGCAGATCTACTGATACGATAATTTTTCAGCCTTTATCACTTTTTTTCGGAGAATAAGCTTTTGTTGCCTGGCTCATTTTTAATTGACAGAAGTAAATCCACTAAAACATTTCCGGCGATTCATCCAAATCAAATATAGACAGGTGCTATTTCTTTTCTTGTCAACATTTGTCGAGCCCGCTAAATTCTTTTCCTAATTCAACTGATCCGGAGAAGTTTGTTATCGTGCCCCCTAACCCCCCCTAGTCACACCATACTGTCTTTGTCGTATTTCTTGCATATACTTATTTTTACAGACACCTCTTGATACACAACCTTATGAACGGCAGTAGCTGATACGACTTTACAATATGAAATGGTTGTTTAAATTCTGAGATCTCTCCCTTGTTTTGTCTTCAATTCCTTCAAGAAAAATAACCAAGAAACACCATTTCAATGCGATCTCGATCCCCTGAAGTCGATGGAGCTGACTCCAACATCCAAGAACGTAAGTCCGGTGATCTGGCATCAAAATCAAGCCTGGTTTCGAACTCCAAATCAAATTCTCCGTCGAAAACTCAATTATCCGACGCACCGACACAGTCAGCGCTGCAATCCATCATGAAAAATCAACCTACTTCCAAGAAAGAGTACAGAAAAATGCTATTGTTTCATGATAGTAATAGCAAAAACACCGAAAATAGCAATAAAAGTGTTGCACAGAATCCAATATCAAATTCCAATTCCAGCTCCTCGACAAGTACTAAACCTGAACCTCCCCTTTCTACGCCTAGTATTGGCCCATCTCATATGTTTTCTCGTTTCCGGATGAAGTCAATGGCCAAACATGATCCCCCTCCAAAAGTTATCGCATCCTCGTCAACATTCAAATTGGAAAAAGTCACTAGTTGTGTTCGTTGCAGGCGATTGAAGAAGAAATGTGATAAAAAATTACCCGAGTGTATCAATTGTGAAAAAGTCGGCGAACCCTGTAAATATGTACCGAGGAAACTGCGAAAGAGAGACTATGATGAAATTCAAGTAAAGCCACCTATCTCATCTGACAATGATAACTTATCTATGACTGACATACCTCAGAAGTCTCGGAAATTCAATTCTAGTTCTAGAAGCCCAAATAGTTCTACAAGTAATCTGGTAATCATTCCATCCATTGCATCCCTTAACCCAAAGCTGACTATTGCTAAGTCTTGGACGGTAGCGGTAGCTCCTCTTATGCCTATAAATCTCTTAAATTCAGTGCAACCATTGCATGAGCTAAATGTATCTAATTCCTTAGCAAAAGATCTTGCTCTCCCATCCAATCTACAACCGAATTTTCTATCCAATTGCGTAACGAAGTATTTCGCAATGTACCACAGCATGTATCCTTTGATATCGAAATCATTGTTTCTAAGCAAGAGTAAATCTGTACTTACTGAGAAAGGTATCGAGTCCGATATACTTAGCCCAGAAGATCAATTTGACCTTTATATGATATTGGCCATTGGTTGCAAAACAATTGAGATTTCTTCCAATATTCCATCTGATAATCAAATCTCAAGCATTTTGGTTTCTCGGGCTTTGAAGCTGGCTCCATCTAATTTTACAAGCAATGATCTAAACTCGATTCGCAGTTTATTGTTGGCAGGTCTTTATTCGCTATTGGAAAATTCCGTATGGCCCTCTTGGGAGATTACTGGTCGGTTGATACGTCTTGCTTTTTATCTAGGGCTTCATACTAAAAGATTTCGAAAACTGACAATAGAGCAGCGAGAGACTAGAAATCGATTATTCTGGAGCATCTATAATTTGGATCGAACAGTATCGGTCTCACTTGGGAAACCATTGGGAATTAATGATGATGATATATTGATTCCATTTCCATCTGAATTAAATTCAGAACCAGAAGATATCTCATGCACCAACTTGACCATTAGGATGAGAAAACTCGAAGGTATAATCTACAGCAAGATTCAATCGAAATCTGTTGAACACAGATATAAACTGGATGAAAAGGAAAAAATTCTACAATCACTAGTTGACGATCTTACTGGTTGGCATCAACTTGCGTCCGCAATAGGAAAACACCCAACAGCTTCTGGATATCATTGGCACGATGCTATGTATCATATCTACTTGACGATAATATTCCAACCTTCGTATCTAAATCCTTATCCTACCAACGAAAACTGGAAAACAGTTACAGATTCTTGCTTGCATGCTATAAAGGGCACATATGCTCTTGCACGCAGTGACATGCTCCAATTGATTTGGACCACATTATATCGATTTTTGAACGTCTGTTATACTACTCTTTATTGCTTACAGAAGTTGAGAATCAAGCTCGCCGATATCAAAGTGGAAATTGGCTATTGTATCGAGATCTTGCAAATGTTTGCATCCAATTGGGAGGTTTCCCAAAAATGTGCTGATATCTTTATTCAGTTGCAAGACACTGTGACGACACCAGACGATACCGGTGGACCCATTCGAGACCAAATGATTAAAACGTTTGCTGAGCTCAACAAAAAGTTTCAGAATGCCGTGCTGGATATTGGTTTAGATTATCCCATCTACAATGAGTTCTACTTGTAGATAGATATCCAAATATCAATACAGACGACGATAATTTAGTTTCATCGAATATAGACAATTCAAATGGGTAACCGTCGACAATTAGTACGTAAGCCGATTGCAAACTTAATTTTCTGAGTCTAACTACATTCTTCAATTGTCTCCCTTGTTAATTTTGTTTTGAGGCGGAGGGAAACAGTAAGAGCTGTAAGGAGTACTGAAGGCGAAATACTAGTCATGCTTGTAACTGTAGCGTTCACATAGAAGGATTTTCCTGCCCTTAGTGTGTCAATAGTGAAATTCCAAAGGTGGCTTTCGGATCTTCCGCACCTTGATAAGATTTATTGTTCATCACAACTTAGAGTCTGCTTCAAATGAAATTACGATTGTGGGAGAGTTGCATTCGGAGAGTTTATTTTGTTTGAAACTCTAGGATTTTTAGTTTGTTTGTTTGATTGTCGATCTTAAATCTATCTGGCTTTTGGCTTCTTTATTACCCTCCAGTCGACTCTCATAAATAGCCAGTAGAATAATTTGAGTGTTCACCGCATTAATTAATTTCTCGTTGAAGTATCAGAGCATTTTTCACCTAAATCACCAATTGCAATTTATTCAACACAATTAACTTAGGAAGAGACTGCCCTTCTTGGCTACACCCCTTCGGAGATGCCATTGACTCTACATAGGACATCTCAACCTGCGATGTTTGATTATGGTAGGAGCAGAATAAATGACCCCAAAAAGTGGAGTGTCTTTGGGCGATGCGGCTCATTACTGCTCCATCGAGTAGTGCATGCAAGTGGAGAATCCACCATAATGGTGGCCCCACTAGATATCATGATTCTGTCATAGGAGGAGTTTCTCCCTTTACGGTTATATTTGATATGATTATCTTTACTGGAAGTCAAGAACTCTGCAAACCTTGGACAATTTTCTTTATCTTGAGAAGCACCAATTGTTACTAAGACATACACGTGAAAGCATTCACTAAAATAGTTGCATAGTTCGACTAGCTCCATATTCGCATTTCTCCATACTTTAGACGTAGTAGATATCTTAGCGATTAGGCAACTCGGATATCGGGTACTGAATCAATATTGGCACTGATTCTGGACTTCTTGGTTTTTTGAGTTTTTGATATAACTCTGGTTACTTCATCTTTTGAATACTACGTTGAGTTTACAAGTATTTGCTATCGATATTGAATTGAGTTTAGATCTACTATCAAATCATACATTTCACAGTTATCATGTCACATCCCGCAGCTTCCATCAAGTCAATTTTCAGTGGCAGAGTCAACTTAGACACTCCTGAAGGCATGGATCCGTTTGAGTACAACTCCAACTACAACACTAACGACAACAGCTTTGTAGACGATGACGACAACGAGATGAACGGCAATAATGGCACTTCTGGAGAGTCCAACAACTTCAACTCAGTCAATAGTAAAGAAGAAGACTTCACCGGTCCCACATTAAGTGACGGAGACGAAATCAAATTCAATCCTGACGACGTCGACGACATGTCGTCCCGCTATAGCCACGACTCGAACTACAGCATAACATCGAAAAACTTAAGGACTTTGTCAGAATCATTTACCCAACAGCAGCCGAATACCAACAAAGAATACTTGTCTGCTACAGACACAAACAACAAGGCTCGTCAGTTTTCAGACACAAATCTCTCACTAGCTTCAACTGCCAGTGATTACCAACAAAATTACACTGATGACCCTTCTGAGACGTTATCCACACCTCCTCCAGACTACTTGCAAGCGGATCCTTTCTCCAGACCCATCTCTCGTAACTCGACAACTTCATGTCTCTCAACCACAGCAACAAAGGACGGCATCGAAGGCAAAAGATTCCATAGACACGGCCCAACCACTTACTCGTCAAATATAATAGCCAATATGATCCACTCTCAGCAAATCCAACAAATGAAGGAGAAACAGCTACAACAACAGCGTGAAAAGAATGGCCATATCCAACAGAAAAATAAGAATGAAGAAAACGAAGATCTCGAAAATGAAAACAAAGAGAACAGTATTGATCTTGATAATGACATGGAAAATGATCTAGTTACTCATGGAGAAGACCAAACTACTCCAATACTTCAAGTAAGTTCGCTGCTGTTTCTGAACAATAACTCTCCAACTAGTCCCTCAATCTCCATCACAGCGTCACCTCCTCTGATGTACAAGAAGGCCAATACAGTAACTAGTTTCACCAGCCAAACTCCTTCACAATCTGTAGCCAATGATGCATCCGTTCCAGATCCAGATTACAGTGAGTATTCGGCTCGGACAACCAATGCTCAATTCGATGGAGAGGGTGGTCTTGGTGGGGAACGCAATGAACAATACTTTGAGAAGCGTCTTCCTCCAAATTACCATATGCCTCCTCCCATCACTTTGAAGGAAAAGATTAACCTCTTGAACACAGACTCAATTTCCGACAGAAAATAGCTATGCTCTTATTTATTAAAATCTCTGAATGCCATTGCTTTCAAACTCTAATCCAACTTCTATATGTTTGCCATTTAATATAAATCTTGGTTCTAGCGTTTCATACTCTATTGAATTAAATCGCGCTACCACATGAAAATTCACGTGACTCGTCTCGAATCTTCAGCAATTTCCTTGTAGTTGATGAAAAATGGAGGAAAATAGCATGTTCTTCTCTAGATACAGTAGATATGTTGAGTAGGGTTGTGAGACAGCACTCCAGTAGTGCTTTTTCTTCTTTGAAACATCGTGCACATACTTCTTTTGTCAAGACCAGAATTGGTGTTGGAATCTCAGTGCAAGCTACCAGACTCCAGTCCACAAAATTGTCTGCTAATCCAGAAGAAATTTACACCAAGATTTCGGATTCGGCAGATCCTAAAAGAAACCAGTTCTTCCAGTATACCTGGGGTTCTTGGTTAGAAAATGACAGGTTGAAGAAATCACATAGAGAAACAAGATTTTCCATTGAAGGCGTCAGCAACTTAGTACAAGAGTTGAATTTGACCAGAAAGGATCCAGCCAACGTAGACTCTAGTGGAGAACCCTTACTTCAAATCAAGCCAGTTCAACAACTCAAGGATGGAAGTTTTGTATTGACTAACAATTTGTCTAACAAGTTGATTGGTGAAGCCCAGGAGAAAGATGCCAAGTTGCTTGTGAAGTCCATTGCGTCTATCCACGAAGGTAAGCACCACCGGATATATAAACTTTCCCTTTCAACTGGGAAGGATCTTGTTTTGAGAATCCCTTACAAGTTGGAATCTGACTACTCTATTTCCCAAAAGATTAAAAGTGAAGTTGCAACTTTGGACTTTCTTTTGTTGAAGCTCGGCATGAATGTTCCCAAGGTTATAGCATATGGTGACAACAGATCCAATGCCTTGCAAACTCCTTTCATCTTGATGGAGTATATTGAGGGAGACTTGTTAATGAAGAAGTGGAACCCATTGGCTGCTGATTCTGAAGAAACTGACGCCAGCTTGAAGTCCGTCATTCAGCCAATTTCTGACTTCCAGGACAAGATTTTGTCTGTCAATTTCAACAAATTTGGTTCATTGTATTTCCATGACGATGTCAGTGTCATAGAACAAGCTGATATTCCTTACGATGGAGAAGATAACCCATTGTTGGCCAACAGATGGAGAATTGGGCCAAGTATCGAAAGACAGTTTGCTAAGAATAAAAACCACTTATCGGAAAAGATTGTCAAGGAGCTTAATGGTCCATGGAAAGCTGATGCCCCACTTTCTTTGATTACTTCTGTAGCCTCTATTGAATTAGAGAATGCTAAGAACAGATTAGGCTTAGCCCAAGCTGATTCTGCCAGCAAAGTCGAGGACATAGAAGTCTTGAAGAAGCAAATTGAAACTTTTGAACACTTGCAGGCTATTGGATCCAAGCTTTTTAACTCCAAATCTAAGTCAATCATGAACGTAGAAGAATTGTTCAGACCTAAGTTGTTTGTTCCAGACTTAGACCCATTGAACGTCATTGAACGTAATGGCAAGCCTTACTTTGTTGACTTTGAGTATTCCACCATCAAGCCATTCATCTTAACAAGCTATCCCAACTTCGTCGCCTACCATGGTGCGAAAGTGTACAACTTGGAAGAAGATATTCCTGGCTTCACTGAAATGGACGAAGTTGAAAAGCAACAGTATGAATTCATGTACTACAAGACTAGAAATGAAAGATTGTGGGAGTTGGAATTGAACTCCAGAAGACATGATTTGATCGCTGTTGCTTCTCCCCACGTTAAGGTATTAAAGTCTCCATACTTACAAGCCTTGGAATTGAAGACCGATAAGGACTACTTGTATGTGGAAGGTGCCATTGTGCAACTTCAAGCCATGTGGGATGCTTATGTAGCAAATGAATTGTGTGATTCTTCTTCGTCTGAGTTCCCAGTGCAATACACCGAAGAATTCTTGGACCGTCATCAAACTGACTTGGAAGAGTACCAAATCGAAACTGTTTCCAGTCCTTTTGCTGCTACTGGCGGTTGGATTCCTCAAGACATGTTTGAAACCTTAAAAGAACAAGGCATCATTGTAGAAACTGAAAACGGGAACTACAAGGTCGAAGCCGAGAAGGCATTGGAGGAGGAGCCAGAAGAAAAGTAGCTCTGAATAAGAGAATCAATCATTTGTATATAACTGAATAAAAGCTGTATTTATTGCTTGCCTGTTTTCTACTTCATTTCTTTGTATCTATCCTCTATGAACATGGTATTTCGGTGTTTACTGGTTCCCTGTTATTGTACAATGGTTTTCTATTATACAGAGCAATCATTCTGATGTACTTTTTGAACTAACCTTCCATCAGCTACCCGTTTGACTACTCGACGATATATTACTGCTGGTCATGTATTGACTCTATTATACAAGGAATGCATGCTGGACTTCAGTGGTCTATGATACGTCTATAGGTACTTCTTGGCTAGAAGCTTGACTTTGAGATCAAAGTCTGGTGATGTTATGGCGTCGTTAACTGCATAGAATGGATTCAACAAGCACTTCACATACAAATCGTTAATCTCAATAAAGAACTGCTTTATAGAATTTTCGTCATATTTCTGGGTCACATTTCCATTGTTGGTAGTAGGCGATTCGAAACAGAGAATGAACTTTATATTGCCCTGGGTTATAAATGCGTAGACTAGAAGACCATAGAACGAGTCTATTCTACCAAGATTGAATTGACTCGTTGACCATTGAGCGTCTTCTATGAGATCCAAAGACGAGTTGGACACAAACGGTAGTATTTCCTTAACTGAGTCTGTGAACTGTGATATTCCTGGAGGTGTCGAGGAAGACGAAGACGAGCTTTTGAACGATGAAAACTCGACCTCGTATAAAGGGTTGTCGCGTGTCCCTATTATGCTGAAGTAGTACGACGACATTGTGCTGCAGAAGATGTTTTTGGTGAGTAGCTAAAGAATGAGTATCTATTCATTGTGATCCTAGAGGTGTTCTGTAGTGTAATGTCGTACGTCAAGTCAAGTGATGTCGCGAAGAAGAAGCAGTGCGACATACAAGGTGGTGGAGACATTATTATGTTAACAGGAATAAGCAAGAAAGGGGATAAAACGCATGTGTAAAACAAGCGATCTCAGTGGGAATTGAACCAAATTTTGCCAGTAGGACCTAAGCGTTACTTTGACTATGGAAACCCAACATTATCTTTTCAAAGCCAATGTTTGTTACGTTTCGGTATATCCAGTCTTACCTCTATATCAAAGGTGTGACTGCACATTGTGCTTGATTTGAGATCTAACCTGTGTTTCTCGCATTCTTTTGCAGGTTGGCTCGGTCATAATTTACTTTATTTACATTGTTTGTTATTAATTGAGATAATTGGGATAACTGGATTGTTAAATTGTTGTTCTTTTTTCCATAATGTTCCAGTTTTCCACTATTTCTGCCTAATAGATGCCAATCATTTGCTAAGAAACAAATCAATCTCTTCACACTACATTTTGCATCTATCCTGCCATACCCATTTAACTATTCCTTCATAAAAGAGACAATTGTACTGTAATAAACATTCATTTTAGGCATAATTTAACTTCCCTATCTACTCTACCTCACAGTCAGAATGCTCCACGACATAAACCTTCGCCGACACTACCACCACGAGGCACACGACCTCCACAAACCTAACTGTGTGTTTTCGTCCGATATCGCGGAGAAGGTGGCGACAGCTGTTGATTCATACGTTACTCTAAGAAGCAAAGAGAACGAGACCAACGATGTAGATCTAGGCTCGATGCTAGAATTCCACATCAACATAGAATTGAACACGCTCTTGGTACGGAACAACTCCCTAAAGCCAACAGAACTAATGAAAAATAACCACATCTGTTTGGCGAAGTCGACGAACCGCAACAAGCTCAGAGACGCTGCTACTGCCATAGACACTCTTTTAGCAATTTCGGATACAAGGCCCGTAAATCCACGGGCACTCTGCTCCGACGAAGTGTTTATCGTCGACTTAACGTTGCATGTGGTTCATTTCATAGCCAGCTTCGATTTGGACGAGTTACCGCTGTCACTAGTGCTCGACATTGTAGATGATGAGAACCACCAGCTCTTGGACGTGTGCGATTCGCAACTAATTGGCCAGATCAAAACATATATAAAACATAAGTTCATCTTAGAGGTTGGCAACCGCTTGGGACAGCCCGTTTTTGTCCCAAGCGAAACTCTGAGCGATACTATAATTGAAGGCTTGGGATATGTCTCTGGAGATTACTCTGTAAGTGAGACTACTCTTGAAGGAACCGATAATGATATTGACAGCGAGTTGCAAGAGAAATCCATTCTTTATACCAATGGCGAGTACACCTCTTCGTTGGAGGATTTGATGATACTTCCTTCGAACGATACAGTACGATCAGAAGAAGACAATGAAATGACACCTGGATCGTCGACAATGTTCGCTTCTCGGCCAAACAGGCTCCGCACGATTCGGGAAGAAAAAAAAGAGGAGTCTTTTATTGAAAACATTAACAATTTGCGACATAATGAAGAGTACATCGACTTAGACGAATTGCAAGAAGTAGAATGCGATTACGATAATTACATGGCAGGACATTCTGAACAGCTTGGCCCATGTATTGAGCTCGAATTTCCTCGTCCTATCGATTCCATTGAGGCCACATCACCTGCATCACCATCAAGCACCGAAAGGTCTATAAGTAGACAGCTGTCTATAGCATCAAACTACTCACCTACAAAGAAAGTGTCGCGATTAACATCGTCGCCGTCATTTTCACTAGTAAATTACGAAGAGCACCTCGGCTTGGAGTATGCCTTCAAAGCCAAATCACAGTCGGTACCGAACTACATCAGGGAAGATAAGAAATTCAAATTTATCAAGGTAGGAAAGGTGCAAAAATTTGTTCATTTATTTGAAGAGAAGACAGGCTCGAACACTCTGAAGGTGACACCGAAGTCCAGCAAAGCTAGTACCAGAGCTTCCAGTCCCGATATAGAATCAGCTACATGTTAAATGACTTGTTTATAGAAGTTCCTATCTATGTATTATTACGACGAGACGTTAATGTAATTCTTATCATGTGAATCTGAAAGTTCGTATATTCATTATAGTTAGGTCATCTTTTGTATTCTTCGTTTGTTTTTGTTCCTTGAAGTTAATGCCTTCTTTTCATTCCAGTCGTTTCTATATTGTTGGTAGACTAGCTCTTGTTTCAAACTGGGCTATCTTATCCGTCAATGCATTGAACTGGTCAAAGACATTGTCTATTTCTTCCTTCTTCCATATAGTATCGTTTGTAGCTGTAACTTTAATAGTTCCCAAGCACCACGTCTCCTTCAAGTTTCTCGAGATCGAAAGAAAGTCCTGACACAATCGTATAATGGTGATGGCATCGGACTCGATAGTCAACGACTCTACAGCCAAGAGCTCCTTGGGTTTCTCTTGGTTTATGGCTACTTCAAAGATGTCCTGAAACTTCTGAAGTATCTGTTCGACATTCGTGTCGATTTTCTGGAGGAGTGCTATGGATCGCGGCTGCATTGTGAGTATAGGAATAATTTAAGATATGAGTGAAGAATTGATATGGAAAAGAAGAGTATCCGCTACTTTCGAAAATCAAAATAGGTCAATTATTTACGAAGTGCATATCGAATGTCGCAGTTCTGAACCACTGTAGACAGAAATGACGTGCGACATTATTAGCACTTTCTACTTCAGCAATTGATTGCAAAAAGAATACAGACCCCAAGACAAGAAGAAGAATTTTCTCGGGTGTAGTTAAACTTCTTACGGTGAGTACGATCGTATGGACTGCTATATGAGGGCTAGCTGAAGAGGCAAAGATTCTTTATTTTCCAAAATCTACTGCTATTCTCGATAGCGTAGCCAACTGGTATAGACTGCGTTGCAAATCCTCCAGTAAGAATACATTCAAGCAGCTTCTGATTTCATTCTGTTACTGTATGTCATGAAAGTTCACTGGAGGCTTTTGTCCTAATCTTGGTGACACTATATGCCATAGAGGTCTCTCGCATCGACGTACATTGGAGTACTTCTCGGATCTGCAGCTATTTCTCTATTGAAGAAAGTGTGAATTATACTTAAGATTCGTTGAAAAATGTTGAGTTTTTAACCAAAAGTACAATTTGTCTATTTTCAAATCTAATTCTAAGATTATTCAACTTTTAGGATTCGCAACCGCAGCCATAACTGTAAATATGCCTTATCTGTTTAAGTTGAATTTTCATTTACTGTATTCTCTCACTTTGAAAAATATGTTAATTCTTCTCTATATTACTCCCATCTTCAGATCATCAATCTTCTTCAACTCTCTTCGTCTCTGTTCCTCTCTCTTCATCTCTCTTCATCTATCATTTATCCCAAATCAATTCCCTCGCTTAAGCGAGCTCGGTACAGATCTCACGTGCACTCCATCGCACTGCACCCTTACAGTATGTCAAGTTGTGTTTGTGGCAGCTAAATTGCAATATTTTTTCCTGAGTCACAGGTTGCTTTCTGACTCAACACTATAAAACCATAAAGAGCTACTCACTTTTCACCGTCCTTCTATTTCATATCATTGGTCTTCCTGGCTGTGTCGTGATCACCAACTGAGCGGCGCATTGCATTTTTGATATCCTTGTGAATACCATCTGTCACTACTAGTTTAACAAGTCCAAGCCTTTTGACTCCATGATGAGCTCTAGTCTGTTTGTTCTGACCCATCACACGGGTCTCGAACCAGTTTCCATAGATAAGATCTCTACAGCTTCTTTAGAAAGCGATGATATAAGGCTTCACAAAGCCGAGAAATTCCACTCAAAAATTGAACCTACAATATCTGCGGAAGAAACTACCGTAGAAATTCATAGCAGCGATGCCGAGCTGGTGAATCTTCCTATATTGGAAGATGCTAAATCTGATACAGATAGAACTACTTTGATTCTGAGATCGACTTCTGCCGCATCCTTGGCACCTAACTGGGTTTATGGAACCACATTGCCAAGCCAGAACTCGCGTGGTTCAACGTCCTCAGTATCAGGATTGTGTTTGACTGAAAGAGGACAGATCACAGTGCCTCAGCCAGAAGTCATCCAGAACATGCTCTTCCCAGCTAACGAAACCTTGAAGGACAAAATTGTAGACTATCGGGAAAAGGTTTCAGTCATTCTCAACAAGGATATCTCCGATGTGTCTGATTTTGTCAATCCTCTCTTGGTGGTGACAGGTCCTACTCATATTAAGGAACCTATGCAAGCCAAGGCTTGCGCACAATGGATCGGATCAATAATTGGTAAAAAGTTCGTAAACCCTCCTTCTCATGCCTTGCCCGAGTCGATAAAACACTTGTATCAAAAGAATGAAAATCAGATCCCGCATAACGTTCTTTTGTCATTGAGAACTAATCTCACTAAGTACAATCACGATTATTCTTCCATTCAATCAAAAGATCCTGTCTCAGTAATGACTTTTGAAATAGAACAGGGTATACCTGTATGTCGTGCTTTGCTATGTGAACTTGCTGAAGTGTGTCCTATTGTAGGTGAGACCTCTGATACTATTACTCCACAGTACTTGTCTGATCTCTTCTGTCTTGGTATAGTCGGATCTACATTCATCGAGTCGCAGTTGCATCGTGAATTGGCTTCAGGAGTATCATATCCAATTGGATTTAATTCCCTGAACTCTGACTTGCCTTTTGACAAGGAGATGTATGGCCACAGAATCGTTTCTGCCTTGGATTCAATGTATGCCACTGGTCAGCCACACCAATTCTTATCTGTTACAAAAGTAGGAACTGTAGCAGTAGTTGGTACGACAGGGAACGAAGATACATTTGTCATCTTGCAACTTAATTTGCAACTTAATTTCGACGAATTGAAAGCTATCATAAATAAAATTTACTCTTACTCGAAACTAACTCGTCAGACTCCAAGAGTCATGTTGGATTTGGGAAGAGTATCTACTGAGCAATACGCTCAGAAATTGTCGCTCTTGAAAACCTTGCTCCAAGATCCATGTACCATGTACAAAATTGTGGGTGTAATGATTGATAGCGGTGACCACTATATCCCAGAAAAATATCCCGTAGATTTAACAGAAGACGTCCATCTTGATCAGTCTTCGGATTACGACGAAGATGAAGACGACCACAGGAAGATGATGGAACTCAACAAATACTTTGTTAAAAGAAGAATGCAGAAGACATACTCGGTCAAGAAAGTACCTGCAACCAGTTCTACTGCTGTCGAAAAAGATTACGAGTATGTCATTAATGCTGATAAATTGATCAGCGAATTGGAAAAATTAAGCAAAAGAAGAATTGAAGCTAAAATAGAATGCTAAATAGTAAAGTTTAAAAGCCGCTATCATATCAAACTAAATACAAGTCTAATAAGATTCCAGCCAAATGTAAAAATCTTCTCGCCCACCTTGTAGACGTTCACAATAACCCAAATTAAACGCAAAAAGATGACAATTAAATTCTCCAAGCAAAAGTACATGATCTTGTGGTTGGTTCCATCTCCTATCTTCATCTTCATCTTTTGCTCTCTGTCCCTAAGAGTCTCTGAGACAACATTGCTGAACAAAGATGAGTTCAACTTGTCCAATCTCTCGTTGACTTTTCTCAATTCAAGAGACAATGAGGCATTAATTTCACTAATGGATCTGTCGCTGTTGCTGAGCAAGTTATCTATCTTGACAGAGTAGTCGTCATTGATCATATGGACAATGGACTTCACCTCATTGCGGAAACCATGATATAGAGCCTCGTATTCAGGTAAATGATCGTCACTAATGCTGATGGTGAGATGAAATACGTCGTGTAATTGCTTATAGATGATGTGGTTTATCTTTTTGCCGATCAAACCAGTATAATTGGGGTAGACTTTTAGCAAATAGTTGGTTTTGACGTTGACAACTTGCTCAAAATATCTGAAGTTATCTACTATCACAGACAACTCCTCGTCTCTCTTGGCTAAAGCAGTTTTAACTATCTGCTTTTCTTTCATTTTCTCATCTGGCTCGGCCACTTTTATTTCTCTTTCCTCTTCTTCTGGCTTCTTTTCCATTGATGTGAATTCCACCTCGTTGATATCAAAATCTTTTGATTCATCGATTTTAATCAAGGGGATTGATGTCAGAGATCCCAAAACCATGCCAGTAATTTGTTCTTTTTCCTGCTTATCGCTTTCCTCTGTAGATAACGAGACTTTCTTGAACATCTGCTGCTTCAAGATATCCAGGTTCTTGGACAAGACAGGCTCTACGTCTCGCTCCTCATCACTGGAAGAGGAACTGCCGTGGTACAATTTCTTAGCCCGTTTCTTCACTCGTGATCTAAGTTTCTTATGCGGAGACTTGGCTCTGGATATACGGAAAATGTGGTCACTATCGCTGCTTCCCGTGGTAGCAGTAGACGGACGTCTTGAGTGGTCCATATCTTTTTGTTTGTGTCTATCGTACTCCTTATCTATGGTATCATTATTGTTATGGTTTTTGTTATTTTTTTTGTCGTCATCATCGTTAAATAGTTTATCGTGTAGTCTTTTTTTCATATGACTGCTTCTCGAATGTCCAGTGGAAATCTCTGACGAACTTGCGGAAGGAGGAAACCACAACTTTCCTTTGGGACCCTTGAGTTCGTGCCAATGGTCATTTCTCCAGCTTACATCGCTCACTTGTTCAGACAACTCGATAGCCCAGAGCATTCTCCATGGATGTTTCACGTCGTTGTTGTGTTTACTGAACACATTACATGCTAGAGGTATCGTTTTTATGGTCAACGGCTTAGCGTACTCTCGGTACTTGGCTCTGATCTTTCTGTTTCTGATGATCTGAAGCGGGTTATACACTCCTTCCACACCAGGATGTTGGTTTCTGTCAGCATTGTTTACATTCCAATCATGAACTCTCTGGAGATAGAGATATTTGACACCAAACATTGACTTCACCTTTTCCGCTCTGATGAACGTGCTTCGAGAGATTTTGGTGTTGTCCTCTGTATACACCTCGTGGTAGCCGGTAGGGTCGTATTTAAGTGGATCTACAACATTACAATCGGACTGAAGCAGCTTTCTGGTCGTGAGCAATATATCAGCCAACTCGCGTGCTCTCTTGTTAGCGTTCATGGTTGGCCCTTCTTTATTATTATTGTGGAAATTATTCCCATTAATATCATGAACATTTATCGGAAGTTCATCTTTGACTTTGTCATTATTCTTGTCATTGACATCGGTATCTGTTACTTCGACGCTGTTTTCAGTTATGGACCCTTCCCCATTTATAATACCAACTTTATTTGTTTCCTCTTTTATATCACTGTTCTCGTCATTGATATCATTGCCATTAATTTCATTCGCACTAGTAATATGATTTGAGTCTGAGTCTACATTGGTATCTTCGTCTGTACCGGCTGCTTCGCTGTGAATTTGCAAATGCTGCTCTTTACCAAAACTGGCTAGACTCAATTCGAGATCAAAGCCATTCTTTAGAGGTTTCCTGAGTAATATAGGCTTCCCGTTTACCAGAAATATTGTGCCTCCATGTTTCTTGTGAGGCAGTTTTTTCAGCAGCGGCGACCTAGAAACTCTGTCAATATGTACACTTGGTACTGCTCGGGTACTGGACTTGCTGCTCTGGGCATTATTGTGATTTGAACTTGAATTCACCGTGTTGATAGTGTTGATAGTATCATAGAGGCCACTGGTGAGTCGTAGTGGAGACAATGGAGACGAGCCTCCGCTGGATGCGGGCTCTCGCTTGGACTCCAACTGTATAGACATGTACTACACCCGTTATCTAGCAGAGAGAGTGAAACAGAGCAGGCTGACTTGCGATAGTTGGGGTTTTCAGTAGCACACGGTCAGAGTAATTTCGTGTAGAAGGAATTGGCGATTACTAAGAGGCTGTACCAGTCACGTGGTTAAAAGCCACGAGTTGAGAGTAGGATAAGGAAAAAGAGGTGTCAATAAGATTGAAGTATAGGAGCTGCGTGACAATGTGTTACTTAAGGGAGGAGAACGGAAGACGGTAGGCATTCAGACTGTAAATATGAAAAATCGAATGCTGTTAGAGCTGGCAATAAGGAGGGATCTCGGAGATTTAGAGTTGGTATGATGTCATTTGCATCCATCTGCATATGGAGCAGACGGTTGCAACTAAAATTCGGCTGTGGAAGGGAAGGGGTGGAAAGTATGTCTAGTATTTTGTGGGGAAAGACGGAGTGGAAGGGATAATTACAGGGTGTCGCTGCTGAGTATGGGTGCTTGAAATAAAAGAGGCGTGTCGCTGATATTATGTGGGTGTTCGTTTGTCTCTCTCGCTAGTAAATCTGAGTAGAATTGCTGAAGAGTAGTTTATGTGAGAAATTTGCAAATCGAGCCAAATTGCATAAACTTGTTGCAAGATTGCAAAAACTATACCAATCCTTTCTTTGAACAGTTCATGCTAACAACTAATCTGTCAGCTGCATAGATAAACTACTGTAATCCACTTCTATGGCCCTACTGACTTTCTCATAGAGCCACTATTTTTCAGTTACCAAATTCGCACTCTAAAGCTCTATGTATCTTTTCCCAGTTTCTATCCAGTACGATTTTTCACTTTACCGAAGGCAACCCTGTATAAACAATTCGGATAATTGCACCTGATTTCGAATCTTTATGTCTAGGAGCACTTCTGTTCTATCATCTTCTGTCATGTCAATCCAGTTTGTAAAGTCTACCAAAGACTTCGACGACTATGTCAAATCCAACAAGTACCTAGTGGCCAACTTCACTGCGCTGTGGTGTGGACCTTGCCAGTCCATCAAGCCTATTCTTGACCAGCTCTACTCTGACACCAATGCCCGCTACGAGCACATTGAGATTGTCCGTGTCGATTTGGACTCTCAGCAGGAGCTTGCAGCCAAATTTCAGATCTCGTCAGTGCCCTCTTTTGTGTTTCTAGAAAGTGGAGCAGAGGTGAAGCGAGTCACAGGAGCAAATGTACCAGAATTGATTCTGAGCCTTGACGAGTTGAACAAGAAGGCCCGTGACGATCCACAAGCTGGCAGAGCCGGCAATGGTGCCACGGCTGAAAAATTGTCGGAGTCCTCGGTCTATAAGGACATTGACCAGTATATACCCAAGGGATTTGAAGCGTTGAACGGTACCATTGATTTCGGAGGATTCGAAGCCTTGAACGTAGTGCCTCTTTTCAAAGCTGAATCCGATGCTGACGTGAAGAACGCGTTCAGATTGGACTACAAGAAGGAGCAGAGCACTGTAGTGTCTGATGCTGACTCTCAGGTGTTGTTTTACATCCCATTGTTGAACATCTCTAAAGTATACTCCGTCTTACTCAAGTTCAGACTGGGCAAAGACATCGCTAAAGAATCCGATGCCGACGCAGAGTTGGAATTAGATGCCGACGAGCTCAATGACGAAACTCAGCTACCTAAGTTGATCAAGCTCTGGGTCAACAAGAACTCCATCTTGTCGTTTGACGACGCTTCCTCAGACTCCAGTGCGCCACACATCGAGAAAATCTCCTACGATGGTGAAAGCCTGTGGTACGAATGTAAATTGAAGTTTGTCCGTTTCCAAAACGTCCAGAGCTTGAACATCTTTATTGACGGAGACGACGAAGAATCTCACACCACTCTCGACAAGATCGTTCTTGTTGGAGTTAACGGAGAAACGAAGGACCAAGGCAAGCTCTCGAAGGACGAGTAAATTGCATTGTAGAAAGAGCAATAATAGCATTATAGTTAGCTAGCATAGTTGAATGTATACATGGTTTGGCCAACACAATGACTATAACACTATGGTATTATGCATGTATTGTACGGTAGTTCTTACAACACCTTATTGTATGTCATCCTATCTTCTTCATCTGTATATTTTTGCTCTCCGCTTATGTCCCATTCGCAGCCATAGAACATTTAATCGTAAGCCAGCCATAATCATCTCAATCTCTACACTCAACAGATCCACCTTAGCACTAGTTCTAATCTTCAAATTTCCAACAATTACCCCCAAAACCAAAGTTTCACTAATGTCTTACTTTTGCCAATATGATCCACTTCGTCTCTAGTTTCTGGTTCTATGGCTCTACCATATCTCGGTATTCCCCCGTAATACCCGAGCTGTGTCGGAGCCTCCTGCACATGGCACATCTGTTAAAACTCCCGCGAAAAATCCTGTTCAATTCTCATTTTCATATTACATTTTTACTTTCATACTTGTCTACTTCTAATCGTAACTATTCTGCCAGAAACATCAGAAACAGCCTGAAAAAGCCACAGCATCTAGAAAGATCATATCACAGCATAGCAACTGTTTTACTTAGCCTAGACTCGTTATCATAGTCCTTAAACTACGTCACGTGCGCGCTAAACTCCGTCCTCTACTTTGCCGTTGCTTCCATCGTCTATCGTTTGAAGATTGTTCAAAATTGAATCAGAGTCTCAATTATTTTCAGTCTAATCGAGAATTTCGCATTGTGAGTCACAAATCTGGAACTATCAATCATTAGATTCGAACTTCAGCTCAAACAGCTTACATCTTAATCTTTTCATCAAATTTACAACAATACAGCATGCTTACTATAGGAGTGAAAAATACCGTTGCTCATCGCAGCATATCGTTGTTCACTAGAGCATCCACCAGATACACCGCTATCAACTCTGCTTCCATATCTACTTGGGTCAGAAACCAATCTACTGTAAACAAGAATCTGGGTGGCTCTGGCCCTTTGTATTCAGGAATAAAAGTAGCCGAGGGCATGTCAGATATAAAGACACCAGCTGAAAATGAGGCTGTCTCTTCGGTAGAAGGTTCGTCTGAGCCAATTTCCGCAAAAATTATCACACCTCCACCACAGCCTCCTACTCCTGTGACGTCGGAATTGTCTAAGAATGTAGAATCTGTAGCTGTAGATGTCGTCAAAGACGACAAACCAAAGAAAAGCCTTTGGGAAAAGGTCAAGCATGAAGCTCAACACTACTGGGACGGTACCAAGTTACTTGGGTATGAGATCAAGGTCTCGACCAAGTTGTTAATGAAGATGATGTCGGGATATGGGTTGTCGAGGAGAGAGGCCAACCAGTTGCAAAGAACCATTGTTGATGTCATGAGATTGGTTCCTTTCCTGATGTTTGTTCTTGTTCCATTTGCTGAGCTCTTGCTCCCCGTTGCATTAAAGCTCTTCCCTAACTTGTTGCCTTCCACCTATGAGTCGAAACAAGACCGTCTCCAGAAGAGAGCAAAGTTGTCCAAGACCAGAGTATCTGCTTCTGAGTATATCAAGAAGACTATGGAAGAATCTGGGCTTAAGTTGTCCAAGAAAATCTCGGAAGAAGAAAAGGAAGCTTTTGTGTCCTTTTTCGACATCATCTCCATGGGCTCCCACCCTTCTAGAGAGCACTTGATTAAAGTTGCTCGTTTGTTCAAGAACGATCAAGTGTTGGATAACTTGTCTCGTCCACAGTTAGTAGCTATGACTAAGTACATGTCATTGAGACCTTTTGGAACTGACTCCATCTTGCGTTACCAAATCAGACACAGATTGTTGACTATCATCAAGGACGACAAGGCCATCGATTACGAAGGCGTTGAATCGTTGACGATCCCAGAATTGCAAACAGCCTGTTCCCAAAGAGGTATCAAAACTACTGATGTCTCTCCCGGTAGATTGAGGGAAGATTTGTCCACCTGGTTAGATTTGAGATTGAGACAGAAGATCCCATCCTCGTTGTTGATTTTGTCGTCTACCTATACTTACGGTGATAACGCGCACAGTATCGAATCTTACTATGATGCATTATTGGCCGTGTTGTCATCAATTCCTGACGAAGTGTATAATGTTGCCAAGTTAGAATTGTCAGACGATTCCAAGTTGAAGTTGGCTACATTGAAGGAACAAGAAGAGTTGATCAACGAAGAAAACTTGAGAGAAAAGGACACTGTCAACCAGGTCAAGGATAATATCAAGTTGGATGAGTACGAAGACACTGCCACTGAGGGTATGAAAATCGAGGTGGAAGAAAAAAAACCAGTCGAGTCTAAGAGTGATTCTCAAAAGCAGGCCTGAGCTCACGCTGTTCAATGTGTATATGAAGCAACGGTTCGTTAGAACTACCTATTTATATTAATTTTCATGTATATTTATGTCAACACTTTAGTTTATAGTAGTACTAATCGCTACTGTCTATTTTATCCACTTGAACACCTCTACGTTAGTTTTCGGATTTTCTCTCATGTATCATATATTAGTCTATTTCTTACCAGTAGAGCCGAAGCCACCTTCGCCTCTGATGGTGTCATCCAATTCTTCAAGCAGAATCTGTTTGATTTCAGCATTGACAATCTTTTCTAACACCAACTGGGCAATACGGTCACCCTTTTCGACAGCAAAGTCCTTTTCGGAATGGTTAAAAAGAATCACTTTGAGTTCTCCTCTGTAGTCGGCGTCGACAACACCAGCACCAGTGCTGATGCCGTGCTTTGCAGCCAAACCGGATCTTGGGGCAACACGCCCATAAGTACCATATGGAACACAAACTGTGATATCGGTACCAATCATTCCTTGTCCGTGTGCTGGAACCAAACCATCTTCAGAAGCATAGATATCGTAGCCAGCAGCCAAGGCAGATCCCTTGGTAGGCAAAGTTGCGTTTTCTGATCTGAGCAAAACTCTCAATGATTGTTCGGATGCATCGAACTTTTGCTTCTTAGCAGCCTGTTCTATTTCGGAAGTCATGGTGTGAAAATGGTGTAGAGTAGTATTGGAAAAGTAGAGAAAAAGTGAAAGAGATTAACTAAATTCTCCTATGAAATAATACGCGTTTTCTGCTTTCGCGTTTCGCGAAAGAGACAGAGAAACTGATAAGTTAGGATTAAATAGAGCGTGAGCACAAGAGAACAGAAGGACAAAAGCTATGGAAATCGAGATAGTATAAGTTAGAATATAATTTTCGGTACTTTCTTAAGTAATTGGAATTTAGTTGAGACGACAATTGCGGAAAATGAAAGAGATAATGTAGAAGTAAATGTTTAACTGTTTAATGCCTAATAATGAATTTATGAACTATGAAAATGCTAAGTGTTGATTATGCCAATCGGCTTTTTTAATATATACATAATGCTACATACCCCATTTATCATCTGTGTACATCTTGTGGAGATATGTGAGCCCGGCTGTTTTCTCCTTCATGTCTTGAACCCAACTGTAGCTGCCATCCACTCCCTCAACACTTCCAACATGATAGATGTAGTCCAAGACTATATGGGTCAATAAAAGGAGCTTTTTCTCCTTATACTCTCTTGTATGATGGTATTTGTAATCCAATGGAGTATAGTTCTCTCTTTCTAGGTTATCCATTGCTGCCCATCTTGTCGAAGCCTCAAGAAGAGGTCTAGAAGAAGACGAATTCTGTGCAATGTACTCATCAAAGAAGACATGAAAAGGCGGATGCCCCACAGGAGCCTTTTGCACGGGAATAAACACTTTTCTTCTCTGCTCCCTTTCTTCGTAGTACTCCCTTCTTTCTGCTGGTAACTGTTCATATAGCTTTGATACAGTCATCCAGGCTCTGCTGCCCAAACGGCGTTGGTTCTTGATATCGGCATAGAATATCAGATATGCTGTCCTTCTTTTATTTCCACTAAATGCTTCTTTGATTAACACATCGTAGTAGTCCTGCTCAAAAGCCATCACCGGCTTCCTGTTTCGGAGCTTATCCTTGACTATCTCCCATGGAAATAGTCCCAGCAAAGGATACGGATTCCAGTTGTACTTGTCCGAGTTACGCTTAAGATGCTCCACCACTTCGTAGCCCTTCCACACTCTGATTCTCTCATTATATAATCGCTCCCTGTTGGGACTGGACGTCAATCTTGTTTTTTCCTTCTCATCTAACTTGTTCCAGAGAATTTTCAAATGGTTTTTTGTCTTGTAACCTGTTTCTAATGCGTATAATCCTTGACCTATAATATCTTTTGGCTTAGAATGATAGTGGCTCAATGGACGCTCGAAACTATCTATTGACTCATCACCTCCTCTATTGTTGTCTCCGAAGAGTATATCATGGACTTTTACCTTTTCCAGGGCCGTAGTGCTATCGAAGTTGGGGTAGCCCAATTCAAATGGCTCTTTCACCCAACGGTCGCTTAAATATGTCAATTGCCGATTATGCACTATTATAGATAGTAGGTTTGTCGCTATACGCGACTGTATCATGATCATGCTGTTAACTCAGAGAAAGTTAGGTATACTTACAAATTTCGAAGACTGATTTTCGCGATTTTATCTTTCACTATTTTTGGTAGTTATAAATTTTTAAATAAATAGTGTATATTAGAAGATCAAAATATGGGGTAGTCTATGAGTTCGTAGTGGTCGAATTGGCCAAGTTACTAGTCCTTATATATGTCTCTAGCTTGAAACATTCGTAGAGCCGTACTTTCAACACCAAGGGGTTGATCTGGTTGGGTGCTTCGTTTGTGTCCATAGTTGTGGACTGAGTATCTGTTGTAGTTCTTACTCTATACTCTTCACTCTCATTTACTTCTATGCCCTGCAGAATCCCTGATTGAACGTACACCACCTGGTAGAGCACTAGCTGAAGAAACAAGATCACCAAATCGGTGATGAGGAGTCCAGGCAACCCCAATAATGCGAGTTTACTCCAGAAAGAATCCTTGGCCACAAGATTATGGGGAAGCTCTTCTCCTATGAACGTGACAAACCACCAAGTTCCATGTTCGACTGCCTGGTTCTGGCCACTTTCTACAAGAGGCAAAACCCAGAAAGCGATAAATAGAGAATGGTAGAGTAGAACGGTGATGGTTTTCCAGAATAGCGTCAACTGGAGTTTCGCTAGTACCATTTGAGTTACTTGCTCTCGTATAGCTGGCAGTTGTTGTTGTCTATCGAGTTGAAGAAGTAATCCAGGCAAACCTGCTCTTAAATTAGGCGTATCTGATGTAAACGCATCAATTCCTAATAGCATATTACAGGTAAAGTGGAGAATTACCGGTAGTAAACAAGCCAGATGGCAGAACTTGACGAACTGGTATGCAATGAGAATGTAGATGATGCTTTCGAGCTGAATGATGAGATGTTGTTGGTGTTTTGCCTTTTGCAGCAAAAAGTGTCTTACTTCGAAGCTCACTAGGTTTTTATGGTCTAGAATGGCACTGGCAGGTGTATTACCAGGGTGATTGTGTAATTGGCTGGAATTTCCTGAGGTGATAGGATTTGTAGAAGTGGAACCCAGAGACTCTTCTGGATACGCACCTGGGAGTCTGAAATGGCTCATTGCGAAGTTGTGGATGTTGGTGTATTTACTTACTGGTATTCGGCATAAAGACGGCGATTAATCAATTGTGGTGGCAAAAGAGAGATAGTATGGATTAGAATAAGTGATTTGATTTTGCTATTTGATCTGGAGTATATACAAAATAAGCAGAGATTATGCGCATAGACAACTAAATATGAGGATGCGCAGCCAGGTTTGCGTAGACTCGGAATTGAAATTGAATTTTGTAATTTCTACGGATCACTACCGTGATAGTTAGAAGCAAATAGAATAATATTGACAAGCAGAAACTTGCTTTTCTATTCGTTTTCAACGTCAGCTCTTTGATTCGACTACCACACAATGCGAAATATTTTTTAGGTCAAACACCCAGATAGTAAATTTTCAGAATTTTGTATTCGACCAAATATAAATGACAAAGAGAAACTATGGAATTAAAATTACATAATGAACTAAGCAGCTTAGTTAAACAAAGCACCGATATCAGCAGGCATTTCTTCGATTTGAGTGGAGTAGAATTGTTCGATTTCTCTCATCATACCAACGTCTCTTTCAGTGACAAAGTTGATGGCTACACCCTTTCTACCGAAACGACCACCTCTACCGATTCTGTGGATGTAGTTTTCCTTGTTAGATGGCAAGTCGTAGTTGATGACCAAAGAGACTTGTTGGACGTCGATACCTCTAGCCAACAAGTCGGTAGCAATCAAGATACGAGAGGAACCAGATCTGAATTCCTTCATGATTGTGTCTCTTTCGGCTTGGGGCAAGTCGGCGTGAATGGCAGAGACAGTGAAGTTTTCAGCCTTCAACTTGGTGGTCAAGAATTCGACCTTGGATCTGGTGTTACAGAAAATAACGGCTTGGGTGACGGAGATGGAGTCGTACAAGTCACACAAACAGTCGAACTTGTAGTCTTCCAATTCGACGTTGATGTAGAATTGCTTAATACCTTCTAAGGTCAATTCGTCCTTCTTGACCAAGATTCTGACAGGGTTGTTCATGAACTTGGTGGTGACTTCCAACACATCCTGAGGCATAGTGGCAGACAACAAGACGACTTGGGTGGTTTCTGGCAACAAACGGAAAATGTTGTAGATTTGTTCCTTGAAACCAGACGATAACATTTCATCGGCTTCATCCATAATGAACATCTTGACCTTTTCGGTCTTGAAGTATCTTCTTTCAATCATGTCGAAAACTCTACCTGGAGTACCAACGACAACTTGGACACCTGATCTGAAGGCTTCGATATCGTCTTGCATGGAGGTACCACCAATGGAGGCATGGACAGTTACGTTCAAGTACAAACCAATGGAAGTAATGACGTTCTTGATTTGAAGAGCCAATTCTCTGGTAGGAGCCAAGATCAAGGCTTGAGTGCTCTTTTCGTTTTCATCAATTCTTTGCAAGGCAGAGATGGTGAAAGTGGCAGTCTTACCGGTACCGGATTGGGCCTGGGCAAGAACATCACGACCTTCAGTGATTGGCAAGATAGCTCTTTGTTGAATGGCCGATGGGGTTTCGTAACCATAACCAAAGATACCTCTCACGATGTTAGGCTTCAAGTTCAAGTCATCGAACTTGTACACGACATTGTCGTAGTTGGTTTCGATCAAATCGGAGTCAATTTCCTTAATACCGTCGGAGGACATGATTGCTGAGTTTATGTGTAAAATAACAAGAACTTTGCTGGAATTCACAAAAAAGGGCTGATGATAATTGTTGAAAAAGTGATAAATTAATATTGCCCTCAGGGATCGATTCATCACCACATAGCTGCGCTACCACGACTGAAAAAAAAATTTTCTCGTCACCTGACTGTCCGGGTAATGCCGCGTCTGC